>CM035805.1:40155768-40245768 GCA_020466265.1 Siphamia tubifer
TGACATTAACTCATTTTTTTAAAATGTTTTTTAACACAGCTTTAACATGAAATGAGTCTGTTTTAAACTGTCTTATACATATATAGTTTTTATCCTATACACATATTTATATTTTAATAACAAATCATGAATAAACATTTCAATTAATTATATAGAGCACTGTTATAAGTGTCCAGTATGTGGCACTGTTCTCAACAATGACATTAACATGACCACACTGTATTTAATACAGTTTTACAATAGCACTTCTGGTATTTGGGAATAAACCCACAATATGCACATTTGGTGACACATAAAACCAGTAATTGCCATATTGTACGAAAACCGTTTCATAAATGTTTTTGAATAAAGTAATCAAATGGTTCCTGACGTCTGGGCGAACTTCACCCCTGCCACATGTTCCGTACATTTGACCGTTAGCTTTAGCAGGTTAGCTTATACAACACCACATGAATTAACAGAAATACTTTTACAAAACCCGTCTCTCGTTTCACACTTCTCACAACATAATCTCGGACATCTTAGGACTCTTACAGTTTATATTGTACTCATGTATTCTAAGTGTTTACCAACCTGTGATAGAAGAATAGACAGAGCACATGTTTCGTGCTGTTACTTCATACGTAGAGGAGTTTATTGTTCTTCCTCTGGTGCGTGAATCTATTCTCTATCATGTGCGGTATGCGCCATCTATTGGTCGGCGTGAGGAACTGCACTTAACCAAAATGAGTTATAATGGAACCAGATGCATCACAAATTATTTAATGAAAAATAACCAATTAAAGAATAAAATAAAAATTGTAGGGGTACCCGTTTTTCATCCAAGTGACTTTTAAACACCTTTTACATAACATAACTATTTTCAAGCCTCTACATTTAGAACTTTGTATATTTTTCCAGTCTGGCACTAAAGTCACTCCCTCAATTCTCAACAGATTTCAGTTGTGATTGTATGATCTATTGAATGATAGTAAGACGTGACGAGCTGATGACACAGCGGCGCTGGACTGGTCCACTTCACTTCAGATACAATTGGGCTGTATTTGGCCCCTGAACTGTAATGTCTTTGACAAACTCATCCTGGGTCAGATGGGACCCTTTGGTGGGCTGGTTTTGGCCCACAGGCCTTATGTTTGACACCTGTGTTTGTTTTTTTCTGTCCAGTCCGGTTCTCACAGAAATCTCAGACATCATCCCTGACGTACAGAGTCTGGAACAGCACAACACGGAGCTGAGGATGCTGCTGCACAAATCTCTTCACACAAGGGTACATGTGTCATTTTATTCTCAGAATGTTCAATACGTCACCAGTTTGTAAATTAAATGTTGACAGTGTAACATATAGTGGATTCTGGCTATGAAGGTGTCGATGACAAAAAGCTGAATATTGATTGGAACGTCCTGAAAAATGTTTCCTAAGGTGATGAAAATAAAAGCTTTCATCATCTTGTCCACCAGATGGCGCACTGATCAAATGTTAATTAACCAGTTAAAGCACAACCAATAACTACACACTAACATTTTTGGTTATTTTTACACAATGACAGTTGAATAATGTCTTGTAAATAATATAAATATGACTCATATTCTTATGTCTCATAAGGCACATGTTTTTTAATCAAACCTGAAATAGATAATATAAGAAGAACAATAAAAGAAGCAGTATATGATAGAACTTCTGTTAACCATTAAAACTGGTACAGAACTCACACTCCATACCCACAGGTTATAGGTATACATGTGAAAATGCACATTTGATTAGTAATAAGTGATGGTTATTTCATATATAACATACTAGTAGTTTTTAGAATTCCTTACATGTATTTATCATGACTTTAATTGTATTACAGGTCAATGCAGAGCTAGAAAACCCATAATCCACAATCAACAGACCTGGAACAGCCTGCATCTGGAAAAAATGTTTGTTCAAGGGTTTATGTATTCAATATTTAAAGGATGTACAAATAAAGATTTCTTTCAAATGTTACAGTGTTGTTTCTATTTATACAGATGTAAAACAAAATAACAAGACAATAAAGTAAACACTAATAATGACACAGAATCTCTCCTCCTCCCAATACTATTCTGTCTGGGGTGTGTGTGTGTGTGTGTGTGTGTGTGTGTGTGTGTGTGTGTGTGTGTGTGTGTGTGTGGGGGGGTTATCCAGCTATGTTAAAGAGCTTGTGATTGAGCTCAGAGGGCAGAGAGAAGAAGAGCAGAGCCAGGAATAAGAGGCTCAGCACAGTGAGCAGCAGCACAGCGCAGTGCAGCCTGTACTGCCTCCAGGTCAGGATACACAGTGTCCTCACTGGGTTCAGCAGCCACGACATGCTGCCACTGGGACGACTGCAACACAAATGGATCCATGGTCAGTCAGTAACACACACAGGATGCACATGGATACTTCCTACAGGTCTATAGTTGTATGGTCAGTGAGCCGTCATTCACTCATCCGCTGTTAAACCAGCTGACACTTACATTTCACGTGCGCACATATTCCATACTTTACGGTTATCTCTGCTTTCAGCAGTTGTTAAACTGAAGGGCGGCTGGTTTGACCATAGTCAATAAACACTCGAAAATGCCGAAGTAAGTACCTTACCTCGGAGTTAACTTCCCTCTGCAGGTTCTTAGAACACAAGGAGCGGTTTCACTGAGCTTCATTTTCAATGTTTATTTACAATAACGGGACAACAACTGCTCCAGTCACACTCTGTACATTTAACTCTTTTTCTACACTCCCAAAAACTCTCTCTCTCTCTCTCTCTCTCTCTCTCTCTCTCTCTCTGCCCCGCCCACAACGCTTCTCATTGGCTATTCCACAACATTATGTTTCCAACATTAGTTCAGAATAATATAAAAATGACATCTATGATAATGTTGTGTTTTGATCCTATTTTATTCCTTATAGGACTCAATAATTACAATGTGATAAGAACTAAATGTGAACTAAATAAGAGCACAGTTCAATAAATGACAGAATATCCGCGTTCACAACTTCCCGTTCATTTGGCAAAAGTGAACGAGTCGTTCACGTTCGTCAAAAATATGATATAGTTCATGAACGATCAGGTTCAGGTACAACACTGGCTGTTACTATGACAACTAACTGCTGTTATGGACTTTCACGACGTTTCTATGACAACAACACAACTGTGCTACACGCCACTAGCAACTTCAGTCTCCCAGGAATTCACAGACATTTTTGTCATTGTTGCGGCCACAGTAAGTCCGGTTGTGACTGAGGCTATCATTACAACGCATTCGCACAAGTGAAGTTAGGTCAGTAATTTAGTGAATTAACAGGCGGAATGTCTGATTCACCTTCAACTGACTGACTGTAGACTACGTTATTATCTGTTCCATCTATCATTCAGTTTTATCACTTCACTTTTAGACCCTTTTCATTTTTGGTTTGTTTGTTGTTAGCTGTAGTTTAGGTCTGAAGGTCTGAAGTAGACAGTGACATTTGAGTGTGTGATGAACGACTGGAGGCTCCTTTCACAGCCGTAATAATAATAGATCTGCTGGGTGTTGATAGGTGTGGCCTGTGATAGCATGACACAAACTACTACAGTGGTAGACTGCCCCACCCGAAACTGTCTGCCCCACCCGAAACTGCCTGCCCCACCCGAAACTGCCTGCCCCACCCGAAACTGTCTGCCCCACCCGAAACTGTCTGCCCCACCCGAAACTGTCTGCCCCACCCGAAACTGTCTGCCCCACCCGAAACTGGGTTTCACTAATTCCACCAGCAGTAACAACTTCTACCATTAGCATTAGCATTAGCACACTCACAGATTGCAGTACCCACTTCCAAAACAGCCCCATATAGTCTTTCTTTCTGATCCTTTCACCCACTTCCACAACACATTAGTAGAAAACAATCTGACATTTTCTACGGACTCTGCACTAATTGAATATAAATTGCCGAACATTAATTTCTTTGCAGCTCACACACACTTGAACACAATAGTGAGTAACATGTGTATTTTAACACCCCCACTTCTCCAACCAGATGATTTCATACCCCCCACTTTTTCCTGGATCCAGGAAACAGACAGAGAGTTGGTCTCAGCTACTTTTTATTTCAGTATAAATAGTTACTGTCGGTCACAATCGCGCCAAACAAACATCACTAACATTTTGGGGCTGTTACATTATCTATGGTTTAAACTGTTTACCCGCCCGGGCGGCACAACGGCATATGTAAATGAAGCGCACCTCAGTTCACCATTAATGTAAACAGCTGTTAGCAAACAGTCAACCAGTAATTAATGAGAAATGATGCCGTTGTTAAACTAAGTTAACTAAACTATGTCTTGTTCTGGAACATTTACCCTCAGACAGTGGTTCTAGAACTTTTTTTTCAGTGATGTTCGTCTCCCCTGACATGGACAAAACATTTTTGTAAGAATGAAGAGGAACAGTGTCTGTAAAATCAGTGTCTGATTTTTGAAATCCTTTTTATCTCATAATTTTTACTTATCTTATAATTTTGAATTGAATTGAGGAAAAACATTTTTGTTATTATTTTTGGCCATATGTTCCTTTTTTTAATATAAAAAAATGTAATCATTAATGGATAATTGAAAATTTTGCTTATGTCCCACAACCTAGGACACCCCCACATTTTAAATGGCTGTGACGCCCTTGGTGAGTAAGTTTACTGCAACGTAAAAATATGAAATGTAATACACTTTAAAGACTTCTGACCTCTGACCCCACCTTCGCCCACTGTAGCTGGATTAGTGACCCCCATGACCCTACTGAGGATAAAACGGGTTCAGATGATTAGACTTCAAAGTTTTAAATACATATTTGAAAATTCAAAAACTAGAAAAAAAATCTAAATCTTACCCAGTATATTTTTTACAGCTTGAATAAAAACAAAAACAAACAAAAAATAAGTGAAAATGATCCTGTTAAAAAAAATTTGAAATGACATTTTCATTCTGTATTGTCTTAAAAATAAGCTCTTATAACTGAGTGAAAAAAATACTCTTTAAGTGATTATGTTGTATGTTAACTGTGAGATATTTTCACTAGAAATGACAAAAATACACTTGGTAAGATTTAGATTATTATTATTTTTTCATAGACACTTTTCTAAGTGCTTTCAAACATGTAGTCCATGGAATCCAGTTTATTTCAAATAGTCGAAACAGACAAAACAAATATTGCACACATTTCAACATGTATATATAAATACAGAAAGTCATTGTAAAAACAGGCAAGGTTAGTGCAAACGCTGTAATGGGTGAAACAACCACAACAAAAACTGTAACACAAATGAACAACAGGTCAAGCTCAGGCATAAAAAAACCAGGGGTAATGGACACTGCAAACAATGTTTTGTATTGAAGTCATCTCAGCGCCTTTTTAACATAACAGCTCAAGTGCACTTTAATCATATTTCCATGAGTTAATTGTTTATTGTTTCCACTGTTAAAGACAACAAAGGTAGTGATTTGGTTTGTGTTGAGTTGGAAAGACAGTCATGCCAACACACATGACTGACCTCTGTGGTCAGTTCTCACTATAATGCATGCATATTGACAGTTTAGCCTTAGTTTTTTTGTACAGACAGTAATAACTGTGAAGAATTTCTGACTTTTTCGTCAGAACTGGTCAAATTGTGTTTGCAAACAATCTGTTTAAAGGTTTGGAAAAGGAAATGAGTACCATTTACACGTCGTGATTAAGCTTAGACTGTCAAGAAATCCTGATGAGTCTGTACTTTACAAGAACAATGAGTACAATAGGGGTTAAAACGTACGCCAGCATTATTTGCAAATACAGTGTGATACGGGTCAGGATTGGGAGCTTTGATAAGTTTAAACATTGAACATAAAAGTGACTTTGGACGCCTGCTGCAGAAAGGGCAGAAAAAGAAACACAGATGAATATGTTATGTAAGTTTATTATTATTTTTCATGTTATAACCACATATTTTTTTTACTTTATAATGGAATGATTTCACAGCAAAAGTTTCATAATTATTTTAGTTTATATGTTGACTTAAAACATTTCTGACATTATAAAATGAAATCCATGTCGACTAAAACGTAATTGTGTTGTAATAAGGTTAAATATGTGGTAATAACACAAATCTTTTTTTGTCCTTTTTCTGGCTTAACAGCATCATGCTTCCATAGTTACTTGACCCTGCAGAAAATATATTCAATATTTACGTATTATTTTGAAGTCGTCTTGTTCTTTCTCTCTTTGAATCCCTTTAGGAAAATAGTCCTCTTCATCATTATTCTTTAAGTGTGCAAAGGCTGCAAAGAGCAATAATTGTTAAAAATACTGTTCATTTATTCCCTGTTAACCCAGGCATATTTTCTATTAGTGTTTTGTTTTTTTGCATCTTTGAAATGAACAACCATGGAATCAATCTGACAAACCCCAGTGTTTGGACTAGAATTTTTTTAATACATGTTTAAAATATGCAGAAACGGGTAAATAAAAATGGAACAGGAGTCGCTTTTCCATTGGATATATGTGCTAACTTTTACTGATATTTACTAAAATAGAAGTGTTTAAAGTCACTTTTTCCACAAATTATTTATTATTGTGATTGATGTCAATTTTATGATGTTTTAGCTACATCCATTACAATGATATATTATATCTATTTATTTGTTGTCACCAAGGGGTAAACAACACTTTGTGGACATGGACATCCTGTTCCTGTTTGTTTATTTTTAAACGGTGAAAAAAGGTTTTTTTTTGCAGTTTTTCTTAATATACCACTTTGACTTTGATGGGTGAAGTTGACAGATAAAATAAATAAATAAATAAATAAATAAATAAATAAATAAATAAATAAATAAATAAATAAGCTTTTTTTTTTTTTTTTTACCTAAAATGAATTGGTATTTTAAAGGATTAATGACACACTTTTAGTCCTCTACAGTTTGATGCAAAAGTTCTATTCGCACAGTTTGAGTGTGAGTGGAAAAGCGAGTCGTGTTTGGGGTCAGATCAGAGGTCGATCGCTGTGGAGTCAGTCCAAGAATATCCGTTTGGTTGGATGTCAGATGGATTTGTTAGGTTTGCTGTGAATCCATAGAGAATCAGATGTTTGTTGTTTCTTGTGACTTAAGGAAAAGTCTGTGCCTCTCCTCTCCTCTCCTCTCCTCTCCTCTCCTCTCCTCTCCTCTCCTCTCCTCTCCTCTCCTCTCCCTCTCCTCTCCTCTCCTCTCCTCTCCTCTCCTCTCCTCTTTTCTCCTCTCCTCTCCTCTCCTCTCCTCTCCTCTCCTCTCCTCTCCTCTCCTCTCCTCTCCTCTCCTCTCCTCTCCTCTCCTCTCCCTCTCCTCTCCTCTCCTCTCCTCTTTTCTCCTCTCCTCTCCTCTCCTCTCCTCTCCTCTCCTCTCCTCTCCTCTCCTCTCCTCTCCTCTCCTCTCCTCTCCTCTCCTCTCCTCTCCTCTCTTCTCCTCTCCTCTCCTCTCCTCTCCTCTCCTCTCCTCTCCTCTCTTCTCCTCTCCTCTCCTCTCCTCTCCTCTCCCTCTCCTCTCCTCTCCTCTCCTCTCCTCTCCTCTCCTCTCCTCTCCTCTCCTTGGGGTGAAGGTGGAAGGTGGTGAGAGGACGGAGCAGGTTTTCCTCCCTCCTTCACCAGGAGTCTTTGCTATCTTTTTTTTTTTTTTTTTTTTTTTTATAGATGGACAGGACCAGTGAGCCAGCTCCCACCTTCACCCCCACCAACCCTTTTATCCATCCACTAGTCCAGGGGTGTCCAAATCCAGTCCTCGAGGGCCAGTGTCCGACATGTTTTAGATATTTCCCTCTTCCACATGATTCAGTTTAACCCTTTAACTCCTGAAACTTTAGCAGTTCCACAGTAAAAAAGAATTAAAATAAGTAACAAAATGAACAAAAATGGCCAAAGTCATCAATAAAATGAACAAAAATAAATAATAAAATCACAAAATAATTAGTGACATGAACAAATTAAGACACAAAGCTTTTCTTCATTTTGTTGCTCATTGTTTATTTTTCTACATTTTACTTTATATTTGATTTTTTTAAAATTTAATTTTGCTTCATTTATGTCTTACTTTCTTCATGTTACTAATTATTTTTGTCAGTTTATTATTCATTTTTGTTCAACTTTCAGAAGTTAAAGGGTTAAACCCAGTCATGTGGAAGAGGGAAATATCTAAAACATGTAGAACACCGGCCCTCGAGGACTGGATTTGGACACCCCTGCACTAGTCAATCTGCCCCCCCCCCCCCCCCCCCCCCCCCCCCAGCAGACACTCAGGCCCCCAGCAGTTTCTTAACCAGGTAGCCCGGCATGCTGTAGAGGAAGAGGCCCAGCATGATGAGCAGCAGCAGGGCCAGCACCATCTTGATGATCAGCCACTTGTAGCGGTTGCAGATCAGGTAGCGGATGGCTTTCAGTGGACTCAAGAACCACAGGAAGGTGGTGTCTGGGCGACTGTTTGGATGATTTACGAGAGAGAGAGAGAGAGAGAGTGGGAGGAAATGGTTTCAGAAGGATGGGTAGAGAGAACGATTGACGGAGAGAGAAAGACCAGACATGAAATGTGGGGAGGGTAAAGGAGAAGAGAACGACCGCATTAGTGGTTAGTAAACATTTGTGAGTAATATCGAATTATTGTTCACAGCCTCAGTGTGTAACATTTAGTGGCATCGAGCAGTGACGTTGAAGAATAGAAACATGTTTGAATACATCTTCCAAAAAAACTACCAAAAGTCAACATGTCCTCAGTAAGGCGAGAACGTCCATTTAATATGGGACAGTATTGTTTCATATGGGACAGTATTGTTTCATATGGGACAGTATTGTTTCATATGGGACAGTATTGTTTCATATGGGACAGTATTGTTTCATATGGGACAGTATTGTTTCATATGGGACAGTATTGTTTCATATGGGACAGTATCGTGCCTCCTCATCACTAATCCATCAGTGTTTTTCTGCCAATGCAGCTGAATCACTTCCACACAGTGAACTACTCACTACTCACCAGTCACCAGTCACTACTCACTACTCACCACTCACTACTCACTACTCACTACTCACTACTCACTACTCACTACTCACCACTCACCACTCACTACTCACCACTCACTACTCACTACTCACTACTCACCACTCACTACTCACCACTCACTACTCACCACTCACTACTCACTACTCACTACTCACCACTCACTACTCACTACTCACCACTCACTACTCACTACTCACTACTCACTACTCACTACTCACCACTCACTACTCACTACTCACCAGTCACTACTCACTACTCACCACTCACCACTCACTACTCACTACTCACCACTCACTACTCACTACTCACCACTCACTACTCACTACTCACTACTCACCACTCACTACTCACTACTCACTACTCACTACTCACCACTCACTACTCACTACTCACCACTCACTACTCACCACTCACTCAGGCCTTTTCACATTTCCACGCAGCTGCAGTGTGGTCACAGCAGCCATAAACACAAACAGCTTCATTATTATTAGGCCTTGGCTGCGTACCACAGCGGGTACAAGGCTTATTGATACTGCTGTGATCGCAAAGACGTCAACCCTTTGACCTCTAATTTGACCCCCTGAACATACACGAAAACTCACCAAATTTTGCACACACTTCAGAAGTGTGAAAAATTGCGAGTATTTATAGGTTTCGTAAAAGTCAGTAAAGAAATGTGTCTACAGCGCCCCCTAGAAAAGGTGAAATAGTTTGTATTAGGCCAGATCACACCCTAGTGAAGTTAGAGCTATGAAAATTAGTAAAAAAATCCTTAGAATGGCCACGCCCATAAACCAACAGGAAGTCCGCCATCTTGGATTGAAATTTAAAACATTTTGAGTCATGGATTTTCACTGTCATTGGAATTTAATGAACTCCTCCTTGGCTCAAAATGAGCTCAAACTCAGTGAACACGATCTAGACAAGTGGGACACCAAAAGTTATCCAAATTTATTTGGAAAATTTGCATCGTTTTTGTGCTACGCTGTCGCAAAGTTTGCTAAGTTTTTGGGAAAAATTGCCACTACATAAACTGCTTCAGCTCGGACATACAAACATTGATTTGGCTCAAATTTGACACTGACGTCTGTCTCCCAGGTCTGCACCTGTTTGTCATACGAAATTGTTATTTCGCACTATAGCGCCCCCTACAGATTCACTAAATACACTGTTAGTAAAATGGCTGTAGATCGGACATACGAACATGGATTTGGCTGAAATTTGACTCAGACGTTGCATGGAGAGACGGTCGCCAGGGATGGTGAAGGCCTTTGAGACTGCTTGCAGTTTTAATTACCTACACCAGTTTATCAATAGAAATTGCGATTTTGCTCTATAGCGCCCCCTACAAAATCACCTTTACTAAAATGGCGATAGATCAGGCATACAAACAACGATTTGGCTCAAATTTGACTCGGACGTTGCATGGAGAGACGGTCGCCAGGGATGGTGAAGGCCTTTGAGACTGCTTGCAGTTTTAATTACTACTTGCTGCTGACTGGAATTTCAAAAAGGTCCAAGTAATTGTTTGGTTTTGGTTTTGTATGTAAACGAATGACTTCAAGGTTGTTCACTGTGAGGGAAGTGATTTAAGAGTATTTGAAATGAAAGAGTTATAGATTAGTGAGAAGGAGGCTGTCACTGAGGGTTTCCACATGTGTGGTCGTCATACTTTAACTATGGTCTGCACTTAAACATAGGAACAGTAATGCATCTTAAAGACATTATCTGGAGTAAAAATAAGCTTTTCATTGCATTCTTTTTTTAAAAGATAGTCCAGTATTTGATTATGAATGTAAATGATGCTGTATGCAACAGTGAAGCTTAGATTACTAACAGGTTATTGTTTTCAAAAAAGAATGCAACGAAATGGTGAATTTCCAGAGCGTCTAACTGTGCACTGGACAATGGACTGTTATAGTCTTCGTCCTCAGATGTCTTCTGAACCAGAGGTCCATGTGTGTAGATCAGTAACTGTGGACACATTATCTGAGGACATGAAGACCTGAGGACACTTGGCTTTGTCTTTAGGGACCCTCTACTTACTACCACTGAAGTGTGATGTTGCTTAAACTTTACAAGAGTTAGTCTGAAAATAGAGAAAACACATTCTAATCACTTCCGTGCTAACACATGCTAACACATGCTAACACATGTTAACACAGTTTGGATCAAAATGGAAAAATGTAAATTCCTCAGTGTTCATGTGAATGATGTGATTTTAATGTTCAGTATATGTATGTACCAGGGATGTCCCGATCCGATATTGATATCGGAAATCAGTCCGATATCAGCCAAAAAAGCGAATATCAGATTTTATCGGACTGAATCTAAAAACTCCGATATAAGGTGTCCATTTACCGCTGCAGCACTTCTATAATAGGTGACTCTGGTTTGATCACTCTAACACAGTAGGTGGTGCTAATGAACCTTAATTAACGTTGGTGCAGCAGCAGAAGAAGAGTCTGCAGTAAGGTGTAGTGATGTCGACTGTGTGGAAGTATTTTACTGTAAACTCGGACAAAGACGTTGTAGCTAAATGCAACATTTGTCCGGCGCTAGTGTCCCGTGGAGGGACAGAACCGGGAAGGTTCAATACAAGGAACCTCATCACACATTTGAAAAAACACCACAAAAAAGAACATGAGGATTTTAGCGAGAGCAGCAAGGCGAAGCAACAAACCTCACTTCAGCAACCCATGCTGGCCCCGCCCACAGGTGTTTCTAACATATGCTGATAGTAAATAAAATAACTGGAGTGAACTTGAATTGTTTGCACTTTAAAATTTAATTTATTCTATTCAATTGTATAATGATGTTGGTAACCAGTGGTTATTTTACACTTTAAATATAACATTTAGTTTTTATTGGATTTGTTGAGGTAATACTATTATGTTGAAGGTTAAAAGTTATGTAACTAATTAGTTAATAATAAATGGGTCAGTTTTTCCTATAGCTACTGTTATATCACTACAACAACAGTAACAATAACATCACTTTATCAAACCTTTACTAACATTACACACAACAAAATAAGGAATAAATATATGTATGATTTGTGCCTATATCGTATCGTATTGATATCGGTATTGGCCAATACTCAAGGCGACAATATCGGTATCGTATCGGAAGTGAAAAAGTCGTATTGGGACATCACTAGTATGTACTCCCAATCATTTAAAAAAAATCATTAAACATATTCTAACTCCAGATAATCCTTTTAACACTGGGTCACTCCTGCCATAAAATACAAACTGAGGATTATGTAAAAGTGACGTCTTCCTCTGCAGATATAAAAGGCAAATTCAGTTATGTTTGTTTCCATGTAATATACAAAAGTGTCAACAATTATGAACACTGAAGATCCTCCTCAATCCCACTAAATAATACACACTGGACTTTTAAGAAAAACACACAAAGAGCATGTCTGACAATTTACAGACAGAACATTCACACTGCAGATTAAAAGCTGAACAATTAAACATATGCACAATGAGTGTAGTAATCAAATGGATGAATGGATGAATGGATGAATGGATGACCAAAGTAACTTCTCTAAAGGGTGACGTGGTTTCATAATGCACAATTAGTTACTTGTCAGATGTGTCATGGCACTTGGTGGCAGATGGAGGTAAGATGTACATGATTGTACCAGAGCAGACAGGAGAGGAAAGTGAGGAGGACGTGTTTACAGTTAGGACGGGACAGACCAGGACACAAAGGGACAGCACAAGAAGAAGCACAGAGGCTACCGGCGCATCAGGCCCCCAGCATCTTCTTGACCAGGTAACCAGGGATAGAGTAGAGGAAGAGGCCCAGCATGAGGAGCAGCAGTATCAGCCCCAGGGCCTTAAGGATCAGCCAGCGATAGTTGTGCCAGATGAAGTAACGGATGGACTTCAGAGGGTTGAGAAACCACACAAGACTGGTGTCTGGACGACTTCACAGAAAGAAGGGAAGAGGAGGGAATGTAGATGGAGGAGGAGGAGGAGGCACAGACACAGAAAAAGGGAAGGGGAGAGACAGAGGGAGACAGTTGAAGAGATGGTAGGAGGAGAAACGAGTGCGAAAGTGTCACAGTGATTTTTTTTTTATTCTGCAAAAAGCAGCGCTCAGGACCAGTGTCATGTGGACACTTTTATTCACTGCTTTTTGCATTTGTGGGAATGGTTTTCCTGATGAGGAAACTTAAAGGGACACCTGTTCCAAACAACCTTCATCTAATTTTAATGGTACAATAAACACCTGTGTAGCTTCATGAATGTTGCGAGTCTACACATACCCTGACAAACACACCACATGGGGGGGGGTCACTCACTTTGGTTTTTCCAGTGGATCAGGCTCATTTCGTCCCAGTCCAACAGGACTTTTCTCAGCCTCTTCTGCCGTCACCAGATGAAGCTCAGCTTCAACTTTACCCTAGAATAACAATGTGTTTAAGTAGTTAACCAAAACATGCCTGTTGATAATCAGTGGCAGTAATTAGACAGATAATGTCATGTTCATATATGTGACCCCCCACCACCAAACCAGGCATAAGTGGCACTGAGCCGTTCAGAGCTACAGCCAAATTTAGGCTGGAAGGTGATTTGTTATTAGTGTTTACACCTTATCAAAAAACGGTACCTTAACACCTCTATGTTCACTTCCTGTGGTCATTACATTGAAATCCAATCAATAAAGGTGTTTATTGAGTCAATTATTTAAGCGGTGACAAAAGTTCAGGTATTGCTGAGCAAAGACAAAGACGACTTCCACCTCTTTTCGCCGAACAAAACGATCTCCGTTCCGTGGGTAAACACCCAAGTGTTTGGTACGAGGTAAAAGCTTATATTGAATGTTCTGTCCAATGGTGTAAGCCAAATGATTATAATACGTCACACTTCTGTCCTATTATTATAATATATAAAACTTCTGTGACATGTCCATCAGAGTGTCCTTTAACATCTGTCAACAATTTGTGTCAATCGGATACAAATTATTATGCGTTGCTAAGGACTTCCTACCCCAAAACAGTCCAAAACTTTAACGGACAATATCTAAAAATATGCAAATTGTAAAATATGTCCAAATGTGGATATTAAAATGACCATAACTTTGGTTCTACTTGTGATAGAAACATCATTTTTTCACCATCTTAAACCTTAGTTTCCACTCTACCAAGATACACACATAACTCTGTTTGGATTTACACACACTTATGCCTGGTTTACTGGTGGGGGGTCACATTTCTAACTGGATGTATTCTTCATGCACTACTGCAGAAACATGTCAGTGTTTTTGGATAAACTAAAAGCGTGGGGACTTGTTACTGCTCTATATTATCAACAGCTGAATGCTTCATTAAACATAGGACACTTGAATATTCCTGTCACATCACACCTCTCTATTTAAGGCCGGTGTGTCTGCAGGTTTTTGTTCCAACAGCAGCAGGACACCAGACTGGACTCAGTTCATCAGCTGATCTCAGTCTTCAGAGTCGATTGGTTAAACTGTGAACTACTGGTTGGAACAAAAACCTGCAGCTACACTAGCCCTTTATGGAATGGTTTGGACATGTGTGATTTAAGGCATGGTTTTATAAACATAAGAGGCACTTCCCATATAGTTCCTAAATCTTTAGAGAAAATGTAGGTTTCATCTCGACTGAAAATATAAATGTTATTAAAACTTATCTGCATATTTGATTCATGAAATATTTACAGGATGTACAAATAAAATCCTTTATAAAATAACTATCACCTTCCTCTATTTTATCTTAATGGTTTTGAACTTTCTAACATCCTGTCCTTCACTTTAGTCCTGTTCTTCTTTGTGTCTTTGTTGGATGCAGAATGTCTTAGTCATCCTACCGTCAGCTCCATTTCATCGTTCTCATCCCGGGCTACAAACGGCCACCAGCCCTTCACTCTTTTCTGTTTGAAGATGGAAATGGTCGGCAGCTCCTGCTCATTTCGGATCATGTCGAGGGAGCACTGTTTGGCCGTTTTAGCCCCACGTGGGAAACGATTTAGGTCCAGCTCAATAGCACCTGGGGGTGGAAGTCATAACATTTCCGTTATCTGTGCTGAAACACATCTACTAGAGTTTTATAGAAGACATGTAAGTTCAACCACTTCTTCTTTTCAGGTTTGTTTCCTCCAGTTTAGTTAGTGGGAATAAATAGACTGTCCTTCAGATTCATTAGCTCAACAAAATAAACACTGTGTTACAGGGAGTATATTATTATATATATTTTAATTGTCATTGTACTAATAGCCTAATCATAAAACCAATAAATCCATAAACAAACAAAGTGTAACCAGTTTATAGTACGACTACTAATATTGTAATAAACCATTTATACATTTTAATTTTAAGGCATTAGGTTGCAAACAATTCACAATTCATCATCTTATGATATCTTTCTAGTCTATCCAGACCTCAGTTTCTCTCGTTTCTGTCTTTTATAACCATTAGCTTTGGAATTTATAGTATTTTTCATATGTCACATCAAAAAATGCACAACAAATTAATTGATTCATAGACTACGGTTTTAATTCAACATTACGTGTATCTCAGGGCTCATTTTACCAGTTGTAACAGGCAGTAAATACTTGCTGACTGATAAAGGAACAAAGTAACTCAACAAAACAGATTAGATTAAATATAACTTTATTGATCCTTTGGGAAGACTCCCTCAGGGAAATAAAAAAAAAGGCAGCAGTAACTTGAATAATTACAAATAGTGTATTAGTGAATAATGCAATATTGAATTAGCGATTATTTAATATGCATAACAGCCTACTTAATAACCCTAACCCTAACCTAACCCTAACCCTGTGGAATGGTTGTTAAATGAGGCCTCACCCAGGAAGTCATCAGCAGAGAAGTGGTCGGCATCCCAAACCTGCATGGTGAGTCGAGGGGGGATCTTATATTCAGTCTCGTCCCATGAGAACATGGACTCTTTCTTGGAGATGACGATCTTCTCTTCAGCCATGAGGTACTCGAAGGGGAAGACGAAACGCCAGTTAAAGTTGCCCTCGCCGGTGAGGGAGTGGTAGTGGACGTCTGTGTCCTGCTTGTCCTCCTGCTGTCCTTTCAGCCACCTGAGTGAAGAGAAGATGTGCCATCACAAAACAGCTGCGCTGCTTTTCTAACATGTTATCATGCACTTGTCAGGTTAGACCAGTGTTGGTTCACTTTAGGTTAATTTAGTTGTGGTTGATTTAAGGGTGTAGGACATGTTAAATGTATCAGTCTAATAACAAGAGAGATGATGCTAATAAGGTCAGAACATATAATATGGCTCACCAAGATCAAACCACAGCAGTGTCTGGCTGTCTGCTGTCATTACCAATGCTCTCGCACCACTTGATAGATGTGATTTCATCTTGGAGAGTCACTATTTTCAAAGCCATGCAGACACAAACTTTTACAGAACGCTGATATTTAACCAAAACCTCTTCGTCCTGTGTCAGAATGCAGAGTGTGATATTTACAAGCAGAAGGTAAAAGTCTAAAAGTGTGACTCACAGTAACAGTAGAGTAGGAGGAATGATACGTAGTATGTTTTGATTAGGCAGTGTTGGGAAGACATACGAGGAAACCTTTAACACTCATAACACTGAAAAGCTTTTCTAAATGCTCTTCAGTTTGACTTTAATTCGGGCTGAAATTGTTGAACCTCCTAACACCTTTTGTCTGGACATTAGGGTGCTTCATTTGGGTATTTCTGCACCTAATCCTTTATTCGTATTACCTGAAACATGACCTCATGACACTGACCACAGTCAAACTCAGACTATTTAATCTTTTCTCAAGTATTGCACTAATTTAGACATGTTTTAGTTAAATAAAGGACAGAGTGAATTGGGACAATCTGGATTGAGGACAGTGGGTCTTAAACCGTGAGTACAAAAATATAATATAAAGAGTATATAGATATATATACTTATCAGTGCCTACTGGTTCAAAATGCAAAGAAAAGTGCTTTTCAAAATGCATATTATCTTAGGTCTTAGGAGGTTAATATTAAATTGTTAAACAAATCACATTTACCAACATAATTACAAACTGGCTGTGACAGTAGTAAACCAATCAGCCGTTATATTGTGAACACTGTCGACAGAAGAAAGAACACTGATTTCATTCCAATGATACCATTCACTGGGTTGAATATATTAAACAACAAGTGAACGTTTAGTCCTTGAGGCTGAATGTGTTGGAAGTGGTAAAATAAGCAACATAAGGAACTGAGTGACTTGGACCAGATCCATATTTGGAACAGTGAAGCCTGGGTCAGAGCATCTCAAAAAGTGGTTAGTACTGACTAAAGGAGGACATCCAAACCTCACTAGAACTGAGTTTCACCTCTAAATCAAATCAAACTTTATTTATAGAGTGCTAAATCATACCTAAAGTGATGTCATGGTATTTTATATTTAGAGCTGGTCAAGGTTTGTGTCTTAAAAGGACTCATTCTATGCTTATTTATTAATATTAACTTTATTAAAGGACTCATTCTATGCTTATTTATTAATATTAACTTTATTAAAGGACTCATTCTATGTTTATTTATTAATATTAACTTTATTAAAGGACTCATTCTATGGTTATTTATTAATATTAACTTTATTAAATGACTCATTCTATGCTTATTTATTAATATTAACTTTATTAAAGGACTCATTCTATGCTTATTTATTAATATTAACTTTATTAAAGGACTCATTCTATGCTTATTTATTAATATTAACTTTATTAAAGGACTCATTCTATGTTTATTTATTAATATTAACTTTATTAAAGGACTCATTCTATGTTTATTTATTAATATTAACTTTATTAAAGGACTCATTCTATGTTTATTTATTAATATTAACTTTATTAAAGGACTCATTCTATGCTTATTTATTAATAACCATCCCACAGTAACATCCAGCTAGATTTTGTTTCAGGGAAAATGGAGTCTTTATTTCTACAGAGACACATGAACCAGTTTGATCCAACAGTTTTTTACAGTTTGTGCAGCAGCTACTGCGGCGCCGTTTCTCTAGTAGATGCTAATGCTAATGCTACTTCAGATTTGCCTTTAATGGGGGAGGGGCCAATGTCCTGGTGACATGTAGTGGACAGACCTTTTCTGAGTCGCTTCTTTCTCTGTGTTGTTTTCTGTGAATGGGAACCCATCAGCAGAATGACACCTTTAATAATTCCAGAACTTCACAGATGTGCTGCTAACATGTTAGTCCAGATCCACGTCACACCTTCAGACGTGTGGTGGAGTCTTGGCCTTCGGCCACAGCTGTTTTTGTAGAAAAACAACAACCTGTGCAATATTAGACAGGTGGTAAAAATATTCTGCTCCAACAGATACACAATTGGTGCAGATCTGGTTGTTTATTTTACTTATGGTAAGTACCAGCCACTTTACACTGGGGTTGAACAACAGGATGTGGTCCCAGTTATTTGACATTCTCTGGTTAAACGCGCTCCCATCCCTCCTCTGGCCATTTCTCCCACATCAGCTTCGAGGTTTATTCACATTCACTTGCTGCCTAATGCATCCCACCCACTAACAGGTCCCATTGAAATGAAACAAGTCAAATTAATACCATTTTTCCTGTTAATATTTCATAATAATATGGCTCATATTCAGTAACTGCCAACATTTTGATTAGTCACTGTATTTTCTTAACTATTTAGTGTTAGATTTGTACTTTTTTTCCTTTTTAATGTCTTAATGCTGTTACTCCCCAACACTGCTTTATGTGACCTGTATCAGAGCACTGGATCCATCTGAAACAGCCCGGTTTAATGTTCATGTGGAACCCTTGACTTTAGCTGTAAATCAGTAAATCAGCATCGAGCAAAATTGTTTAAGTATAAAAAGTACTTCTCCTCGAGTTATTTGAGGGTTGTTTTAGGATGGTGCCCTACTTGTTACAGTCTATACCCTGAGGTGACACATCCACAAAGTGACACCAAGTCTGGCAGTGATGGTGGTGGGAGAAGACTCCACAAAACACCTACAGCAGTAACTGTAAGGAGGAATAAAATACC
The DNA here is from genome assembly GCA_020466265.1 of Siphamia tubifer. NCBI lineage: Eukaryota > Metazoa > Chordata > Actinopteri > Kurtiformes > Apogonidae > Siphamia > Siphamia tubifer. The sequence continues at coordinate 40,174,842 of CM035805.1, forward strand.
TGAAATAGGAAGAGCCTTCTTCACATCAGACATTTTGACAACATGGAATTCGCACATGTACATTTAAATAGACTTGTGAATCAAACTCAGGTCCTCTTTCTGTTATCAAGTCAGATATGGCTCCTCCAAACACCACACTGTGATCCATTCATTACATCTGTGCTGATGGCTTTGGTTATACTTTTAGTTTTTCTGTAGCCTGATCAAAATCATTTATGTTTAATGTCCATGTATTTTTTTAAGACCTGTTATCAGTTTAATCATTAACCTTTTAGATTGTTGGATATTAAACATATTAATTAAATCCATAAAGCCATTATTACACACGTTCTTGTGAAAATAAGTCAAAATGCCTGCTGTGTAAAACCACAGGAGCTCTGTTGTACCAGCATGCATCCTCTTGGTTTACAGTGTACATTTCCATGCAAGGGGCTTCAAATAACTTGAAAATATCATGATAATTAATGTTTTGTAAAACAGATCCATTAACTGCTTCAGTAAAAAACCAAACCATGGACTAAACTGTTTACAAAAAAATACCTTCACCTCTAGAATGATATAAAAGTTTATTCAGAACCAGGAAGAAAGCTCTGAAGACTAACTGTGCTGTCAAAACAATGTTTTTAATGTAAATATAATGTGATGTATCTTGTCTGAATTGGATTTTCTGAACATGGCAAAAGCATTTTTTTTTGCATTTTGAAAGTAAAAAGTGCATAAATTATTTATTTTAAATAAATATATTTTGGTCAGTTGTATTTGAAGCTGTTTAAACAGCAGCTGCTGCAGTGTTATTAATCATCTGTTCTATGGAGTTACCCACAAATGTTCTTGAGGAACTTCCAATCCCCGAAGATTGAACTAGTTTCTAGTTTTTTCCTCTGGATAAGTGAACTGACATGGTTTGGTCATCACTGAGGGCTTGTTCTTACTTTGCATTGCAGCGTGCTGAATAAGAGTTGGGAAAAGGCAAGCGAGGCTGCGTGCTGAGTGGAAGCAAAACAGTGGATAAAAGGAATGAGATCAGGGCTTCAGGAGGAGGGGAGTTGTACGAGCCATGCGATGGGATCGTGTGTTTACCCCCTGACATAGATGTCAGACATCTTCTCTCCTGTCATGAAAGCATCGTCCTCTAGAATAACGTCATCAGTGTTCCAAATAATAACACGAAGCTCAAAGCTTGACATCAGCAGAGCATTGACCAGAGAAGAGAGAGAAGACCACAGACAAGAGACACACCACAAACACGCACACAGGAAAATGGAAACAAAAACAAAACAAAAATGATTAACTGCAAAACAAAAATCCACACACAGCTCACACCCACGGGATGAGGCTTTGTCGCCGCACCCCGCCGTACCTACCCCCTGACAAATATGTCACTGGACTTTTCCCCAGTGAAGTAATCATCGTCCTCCAGTATTACTTCGTCTGTATTCCAAATAATCACCCTGAGCTCATATCTGGTAAGGGGGGGAGGAAGGAACACACAGTTGGACTTGTATTTGACATTAGATAAAGAACTAACCAATTAGAAAAACTCACCATCATATAACCTGTGAATAAAACTGGAACTTTACTTTAATGCAGCTGTCGTCCCCATAACGTTTGTAACCGATCGACATTTTCCACACATTCTGAAACTATACATATTTTTATCTGTCTTAATCACTCCCTCTTGTGTCTACCTTTTTGGTTTCCGTGGTGATATGTCAATCGCAGGCCCTGGAGCGGGCATATCCATAGGAAACATATCCACCCACATCTCAATACGGCCCTAAGGACAAACAAACAGAAACATGTCACGTCATTTATTTATCTTGAACATACAAACAATATAACCCCCCCCCCTCAAAAAAACAAAACAAATGAATACATAAAATAAGTAAATAAATAAGTAAATATACATATATTTACAAAAATGTTCCTCTCGCCCCACGTGGGCGGTGTCTCCTTCAGGCTCGGGTCCTCTACCAGAGGCCTGGGAGCCTGAGGGTTCTGCGCAGGATCTTAGCTGTTCCTAGCAATGCACTCTTTTGTACAGAGATCTCTGATGTTGTTCCTGGTATCTGCTGGAGCCATTCTCCCAGCTTGGGGGTCACTGCCCCTAATGCTCCGATCACTACTGGTACCACTGTTGCCTTCACACTCCACATTTTCTCTAACTCCTCTTTCAGTCCTTGGTATTTCTCTTCTCTTCTCATGTTCTTTCTTTCTCATGTTGCTATCACTGGGGACTGCTACATCTATCACCACCACTGTCTTCTCATGTTTATCCACCACCACTATGTCAGGCTGATTGGCCATCACCATCTTGTCAGTCTGGATCTGGAAGTCCCACAGGATCTTGGCCTGTTTGTTCTCTGTCACCTTTGGGGGGTTCTCCCATCTTGACCCTGGGACCTCCAGTCCATACTCTTTACAGATGTTCCTGTACAGTATGCCCGCTACCTGGTTATGCCTCTCCATGTATGCCTTGCCTGCCAGCATCTTACACCCTGCTGTGATGTGCTGGACTGTTTCAGGGGCTTCTCTACACAGCCTACACCTGGGGTCCTGTCTGATGTGGTAGACCCCGGCCTCTATTGCTCTGGTGTTCAGGGCTTGTTCTTGTGCAGCCATGAGTAGCGCCTCTGTGCTGTCCTTTAGTCCAGCCTTTTCCAGCCACTGGTATGTCTTTTCCATATCAGCCACTTCCTCAATTTGTCGATGGTACACGCCGTGCAAGGGTTTGTCCCTCCATGATAGCCCCTCTGGTTCCTCGACCTTACTGGGCTTTTGTTGCCTGAGGCATTCACTTAGCAGTTGGTCATTGGGGGCCATTTTCTTGATGTATTTCTGGAGGTTCGCCGTTTCCTCCTGGACAGTAGTTCTGACACTTACTAGTCCTCGGCCCCCTTCCTTTCGCTTAGTGTACAGCCTCAGGACACTGGACTTGGGGTGGAACCCTCCATGCATGGTAAGGAGTTTCCTTGTCTTGATATCAGTGGCTTGTATCTCTTCCAGCGGCCAGGATATTATCCCAGCTGGGTATCTGATTACTGGCAGGGCATAGGTGTTAATGGCCTGGATCTTATTTTTGCCGTTCAGCTGACTTTTCAGGACCTGTCTTACCCTCTGTAGGTATTTGGCTGTGGCTGACTTCCGAGCTGCCTCCTCATGATTACCATTTGTCTGTGGGATCCCTAGGTATTTGTAACTTTCCTGCACATCTGTGATATTCCCTTCAGGTAAGTCAACCCCTTCAGTTGTGATCACCTTTCCTCTTCTAGATATCATCCGCCCACATTTATCTAGTCCGAATGACATCCCAATGTCTTTGCTGTAGATCCGGGTGAGGTGAATTAGGGAATCAATGTCACGCTCATTCTTGGCATACAGCTTGATGTCATCCATGTAGAGGAGGTGGTTGATGGATGTTCCACTTCGGAACTGGTATCCGAAGCCACTCTTTGAGATGATCTGGCTGAGGGGGTTTAGGCCTATGCAGAACAGCAGGGGGGACAGAGCATCTCCTTGGTAAATGCCGCATCTGATGTTCACCTGTGCAATTGGCTTTGAGTTGGCCTCCAGAGTTGTCTTCCACAGCCTCATTGAGTTCTGGATGAACTCTCTTAGTGTCCTGTTGATGTTATACAGTTTTAAGCATTCCAGTATCCATGTATGTGGCATTGAGTCATAGGCTTTCTTGTAATCAATCCAGGCAGTGCACAGGTTGGTGTTCCTCGTCTTGCAATCTCGGGCAATTGCCCTGTCAACCAGTAGCTGGTGTTTGGCTCCCCTGGTGTTGTTGCCTATTCCTTTCTGTGCTCTGCTCATGTATTGCTCCATGTGCCTACTCATCTTAGTCGCTATGATGCCTGATAGAAGCTTCCATGTGGTGCTGAGGCAGGTTATAGGCCGGTAGTTAGATGGTATTGTTCCCTTCTGGGGGTCCTTCATTATGAGGACTGTCCGGCCCTGGGTTAGCCACTCTGGGTGGTTTCCCGATATCAGCAGCTGGTTCATCTGTGCTGCTAGGCGTTCATGGAGTGCTGTCAGTTTCTTAAGCCAGTAGGTATGAATCATGTCGGGCCCTGGTGCTGTCCAGCTCTTCATTTTGGACACTCTGGTTTGGATGTCTGCTAGTGTGATGACTACTGGGTCTTGTTCTGGGAGTTGGCTGTGCTCTGCCTGTAAGTCTGTCAGCCATTGGGCATTGGTGTTATGTGTTGCCTCCTTCTCCCAGATGCTCTTCCAGTATTGCTCAGTTTCAGCCCTAGGTGGGTCTGTTGTCACCTTGCCCCCCTGCCATTGAGAGTAGACCTTAGCTGGGTTGGTGGAGAACACCTGGTTTATTCTCCTGGCCTCTACCTCTCTTGTGTATCTATTTAGGCGGGTAGCTAGTGCTGTGAGCCTTTGCTTAGCAGTCTCCAGTGCCTCAGCTGTGGACAGTTTGTTGTATTTCTTGGGCAGTTCTTTCCTCAGATTCACACCTCTGCTTAGTTCTGTTAAAACACTGACTTCTCTCCGCGCTGCCATGATCTTTGCCTCTAGCCTTCTCCTCCATGGGGCAACATTCTGGCTGCTCTGGCTGTTCATCTTGTAGCCAAGCATCTCAAGGATTACGGTTGCTGCTGCATACATCAGCTGATTGGTCTCAGTGATGGTAGTGGTAGGGACAGTTTGCAGTGCAGTGTTCAGGTCCTCCAGTAGAGACTGGTCTGGTACTTTGTTCTTTAGCCTTGGCAAGCAGGTAGTTGTGTTCCCCCAGGATTTCATGATTCTCTTTCTCAGGTCAGCTGCCCTTGTGTTTAGTCTTTCTGGGGCTTGGTACCCAATCTCGATATTTGGGGGTGGTGGTTACATATATATATATATATATATATATATATATATATATATATATATATATATATATATATATAATACTGCTGACATTGCGATTTTTTAACCCTGTGAGATATATGTGACCCTCCAGCACTAAACCAGTCACTTTGGTCAAATTTCATAAATTCATATTTTATATTTATCTTACAGTTTATTAAAAATTTTTGTGTGACACTAATTCAACCAATCAGAGGCTGTTTTTCAACATCGCCATAGCAACAAGGGCTTTAGTTTAGTGCAGAAGGCTTTGTTCTGAGGCCTCCCATTGGTTCAAATCTATAATTCTGTAGATTTCTATTTAAGGGTTGTCTAGAGGGAATCCCCATCTTTCCAACGGTACCAAACATGACGGGGAAATACCTAACGCCAGCGCCAAGGAAAGTCGTGTTTGGAGTCGATTTGTCTTAGTTTTAGACTTAATTACTGTCAGAGTCAGTCAACTTTATTTATAAAACATCCACAGGGGAAGTCAAAGTACTGGACAGTACAGTAAGTTAAAAACACACAATAACAAAAGACAGGTTTATGTCAGCTCTGTGTTTGCAGATGCCAAACAAGAGGATTACAAGTTAAAACCAAAGAGAAATAATGTGTTTTAACCACAATTTAAAAACTGGGATAGAAGAGGCCTGTCTTACACTCGGTGTAAGACAGGCCTCGTTGTAGGGACCACCACAAGCAACAGGTCAGCTGATCTTAGGTGTGGGGTTTGGTGGTGAGGCTGAAGTAGCTCAGATAGATATGGTGGCGCAAGCGTATTTAAACATTTAAAAACAAACAAAAGCTTAAATAACATAACCTTAAATAAAAGAGTCAGTTGTTGTTCTCCCTAAAAGGCATGATTTGAAGCACTTACTGTAGGAATTTATCAAAAACTCATAGTTAGAAGTGTTCAGGAGACATTTTACTGGGATTTTAACAATAAACTTCAAATTTGATCAATTTGACCCAAAGAACATATTTGAGGCTAAAGCTAGAAATACTGCTGTGACTGAACCACTGGTTTAGTGATGGAGACACACACACACACACACACACACACACATATATATATATATATATATATATATATGTATATATTTAAATGATATGAGTAATCAACTACACACAGATCTTTCACAGTAACTTACCAAATATAAACACATGTACATTACTGTATATATAAACATTTATTTACAAACCTTTGCTCGCACACAACTACCTTTAACATTAATTATTTCTGTATTGATCTATTAACAGCTGTTTAGAAACACTGATCTACTTCGTGATAAATCACAGTGATTCAAGGTTCTACAGTATATCAACAAATAAGAATGAGGATCCATCAAAGTCAAAGAAAAGTAGCTGAGAAATGTAGAATGTAAGGAGTTTATTGGCCTGTTCTGATAACACAGCTTTAAGATTCTGACAGAACTTTCTCTGAGCATCATTTTAGTCCAGACTCCAGGTAGGTTTGTGTTATTCTTACCTGTTCAATGCCGGGTTTGTCAGGGTTGAGCAGCGGTCTGGTTTCCACGTGTTCAGGAACAAGTTTGCAGCCCACCCTAGGGATCTCCTCCCAGTGGTTCAGGACCGTCAGAGCTAAATGTTCTTCAGTTTGTTTCTTCAGGCCTGGAAGAAGAGCCACAAAAGATGAAGGACACTGTTCTATGGTTTGTTCTTAACTGTCAATCTGCCCTTTATTCATTATCACACTATCTTTGAATGATCACAAAACATAATAGTTTGTATAACATTGAATATTACACAACAGGTAAAAAAAAAAAGTACATTTGCCAGCAGCAGATGACAGTAAACTAGAATATTAACAGAATATCTCTGAGATAAAAGTGATAGGAGCCAATAAAAATATGACTAATGCAGGTTAATGACTGTTGGAATAATTGTATATAGCATATACAATTATTATGATTCTTTAATTATCATGCATTACTTACTTTGGTTTAAGGAATGTGCTATTGCATAAGAAACTATGTGTCTTAACCTGAATTTTGATGACTCTCTGAACAGGTTGTTTCAGTTTCAGTAAATCCTGTTTAGCAACATACCACATGTGATAATATATGTGTAAAAGATAAAAGATTGAAAGGAGACAGTTCGCATTTTGCTCATCCCCTCTTTTTAGGGATTGCCTCCTATTGTGTAACCTAGGGAACCTCAAACTAAATAAAAGGCGAGGAAACGCCAAAATATTCAGAACGGTTCGTTTCTCCTCACGAGTAACAAATTTATGACTCTGTCTTCTCTTCCTTTTGTTGTTTAAAAGTTGTTCTAGGTTGTTTGAACCTGACAATGACCATTATAAAGTCTATTTTTACAATAGAAGTTAGTCTAATATATTCACCATTGTGATTTTACTATATATGAAACATTCGTTAGAACAGGTCTGGAGTCATTCGTACCATTTTCATCCTCAATCTCCGTTAATCCCTGGAAGATTCGATTTGCCACTTTGACTTTTCCTCCTGGTCCATAATGAGGTCCATTAATCTTTCCGTCCTTGCACAATTTAGCCAAGATCTGAGTGGGCTTCAGAGGGTCCCGCCAAACATTGTATCCATGGCTGATATTTGGGAAAATGAAACGATTATTAAATCTCTCAAAATGTGTGATACATGAATGTACTTAACGCTTAAGATTTTAAAGTGATGGGTTCGTCATTTTCATAAAACAGTAAAGTTCAATATTTCCTTGAGCCAGTGTCAGCCATGGATCCTTTTTTTCCCCTTGTGGTGTCTTTGGAAATGACAAACATTTTACTTACAGCGAGTAGTTGGAAGAAATGCCACACGTCGCTCTGTATTTGCTGTAGAAACGATTCTCCAAGTCAATCTTTGTTTCTCCAATCAGGTCGTCTGTGCCGACCAAGTCCCAGTCATACACTGACACCGTCAGCATGGACTCCATGGGGAAAGTGGCTTCAATGTCAAAGGATCTGAGTAGAAAGAAGTAGAACATTAACTTCTACAGGGTGTCCCATAAGTCATAGGAGATATGATACATTCCATACATATATAGTTCGAACACGGATTTCTTTATATTTCAAAGAACACAAAGAACGCATTTGAATAAAGAGCAATGAACTGGCAGTCCCATAAACCAGGGGTTGTCAAACTTTTTTGGCCCAGGTCCCCCTTGGAGGGGTGACATTTTTCCATGTCCCCCCTCATCCTCGCGATACTGAAAATGATAAAAAACCACTTCAACAATGATTATTATGAAACAATGATAACCTTTTTTAATAGTGCTTTTGTGCAAACCAGCCACATTTTCAGGTATTATAATATAAATGAACACTTCAGAAACAACAATTTTAAATAATTTTAAAATAATAAACGGAACAAAAGACACACAAAACCGTGTGTGTGTGTGTGTGTGTGTGTGTGTGTGTGTGTGACAGACAGACAGAGACTTAATGAGAGGGATGAGCTTGTCTCTGACTGCACAGTTTGTCAATTCTTTTGGTTTCTCAGCATATTCTTTGTGTCTGCTTTGCAAGTGTCTCTTAAGGTTGGCTGGCTTCATAGTCTCCATTACAAGGCACTTCAGACACAGGATGCATTTTGGTCTCCCATCATTGTTCTCAATGAAGCCAAACTCAATATAACTATCAATGTACTTTCTCTTTTTAGGGTTAGGGCGTTTGTTTTTGTCATTGTCATTTTCATTGTCATTTCTTTTACCACTTCTTGAGGAACTTGGCGGACACAAAAATCGATCCATGTTCGCTGCAGGGTGGCTAAAAATAGCCTGTGACTCGCTCCGTCTCAATTTAGTCAAGCTAGCGTCAAACAGCGCTGTTACTTCCGCCCGCTCGCTACAAAATAAAACTTCCGCATTTCAAAATAAAACAGCAAAAAAAAAAAAAAACAAACAAAAACAAAACTGTGAATAATTTCGCGTACCCCCTGGACATGCGCCACGTCCCACTAGGGGTCCGCGGACCCCAGTTTGAGAACCGTGGACATAGAGTATATTATAGAAATAAAATTTTCCAATGTATGGGGACTTATGGGGACTCCCTGTACTTATGTGTCTACTTTACAGTTCAATAAAAATCCTTGTTTGTTGCTCACTGACAGCTTATGTTCTAGAAGGCTAATGCAATGATGGTTCTGCACTGCCACAAACACAACAGTCAACTCTCTTCTTCACTCACTTGCCAAAAACTGGATTGAGCTGTTTGGAGATGTAGTTCTCTTTGTCTTTGACCTCTGACTTGCCCAGTTTAATCACAACATAAGGATCAGCCTTCCCGTTGATATCAGCAGGATGGAGGTCAGTCGCCTGGGGTGGAATAAACACACCAGGTCACACAAGAACACCATATGATTCTTTTTTAACATACATTAACCCATAAACATCCAAACATCCAGTACTAACCAACAGCGTTTACTGATCTTATATGTTAGAACCACTAATACTGCAGTTTTTTTGGCTTATCGTGGTCATCACATATGATCCAGTGGAACATTCACACACTTTCATTTATCCATAAAGTCCATTTACAGTTTAATAAAATGGTTTCATACCCTTATTTTTCTGTTTACTCAATGATATATTTAGTTGAAAAAGTCACTTTTTCCTCATTTGTTTTTGGTCATTCATTAATTCATCTTCTGAACTTGCTTTATCCTCACTAGGGTCACGGGGGGGGGGCTTATCCCAGCTCTCTATGGGCAAAGGCAGGGTACACCCTGGATGAGTCACCAGTTCATCACAGGGATGAAAACATAGAGACAAACCATCACATTCACAGCTATGGGCAGTTTCAGGAAGTAAATGATCCCGTCCTATGGTGGGAGGTGCTTTTGTATTTACTGAACTTTAATGATCATGATCATTGAGAAAAAAGGGAAGGAGGGAAAAGGGCAAAGAAGAAAGAGAAAAGAAAAAGGGAAAAGAAGGAAAGAAAAAAAATGTCTCTTTGTTGTGTTCTGTTTGGACAGTTGTTCTGCGTTCGACTTGATAGATTTTCTTTTGTTCTCTGTCTAGTTTGACCTTTAACCTTGTTTCCTCTTGTGTGTGATGATTCTGCCTTGTTCCTTATGTGTGTCACCTGTGTCTGGTTGTTTCCTCACCCTTACAGTATGTGTGTATATAGCAGCTGTTTTCCTCTCGTCTGTTAGGGTTAGAGTGACTCTTGGTCTTCCTTTCCTGGGCCGGTCCTCATGTCAGACAGTTTTGTTGAAACGTACCTATGTTCATTCATAGTTTTATTGCTTTCAGTGAGAATCTACATGGAAATGGAATCTAATGGAGGTCAAAGTTTTGGTCTGTACTGTATGTATATATATATATATATATATATATATATATATATATACCTGAGTTTCTCTGAAACATACAAAATGTTGGGAAGACAAAAAAGATTCCGTATTTGAAAGTTGTGATAAAAACAGTTGTGGGTCTTGAAGGGTTAATTCTACACAGAAAACCCACCCTGACCACGTAGACACGGACGAGGACGTTGATGGGATCATTGTGTGGAATGCTCTGGAACATGCCCATATTAGGATCAAATCCCGCCTCTCTTGTGATCTCTTCAGACAGAGGTAACTTGTACATGCATAAAGATCCCTGCATCACAGAAGAACAGCAACATGTAACAAACAACATATACTGGAATCTGTAAAACAAGTATAAAATAAACAGGACACACTGCTGCACCTTGAATCTGCCAACGATTCTGTCGTCGTCCAGCGCGTGCTCATCGTCATCTCCGGCTTTTCCTCTGTACAGGTTGAACGTATGAAGCCAGTCTTCAAACCTGCCATACTCACCCTCCAGCTCTTTGTTGTAAACCTGCACCAGTGACCAGTTACATGTATGAATGTACATGTATGTGTACATGTATGTGTGAATGTGTGTGTACACGTGTACATGTATGTGTACATGTGCACATGTGTACATGTATGTGTACATGTGCACATGTGTACATGTATGTGTACATGTGCACATGTGTACATGTATGTGTACATGTGCACATGTGTACATGTATGTGTACATGTGCACATGTGTACATGTACATGTATGTGTACATGTATGTGTGAATGTGTGTGTACACGTGTACATGTATGTGTACATGTACATGTATGTGTACATGTATGTGTACATATATGTGTACATATATGTGTACATATATGTGTACATATATGTATACATGTGCACATGTATGTGTAAATGTGTGTGTACATGTGGAAATGTATGTGTACATGTGCACACGTGTACATGTATGTGTACAAAAATGTGTACATGTGCACATGTGTACATGTATGTGTAAATGTGTGTGTACATGTGTAAATGTATGTGCACATGTGTACATGTATGTGTAAATGTATGTGTACATGTGTACATGTATGTGTAAATGTGTGTGTACATTTGTAAATGTGTACATGTGTGTGTATATGTGTGTGTACATGTGTACATGTATGTGTAAATGTATGTGTAAATGTGTAAATGTATGTGTAAATGTATGTGTAAATGTGTACATGTGTGTGTATATGTGTGTGTACATGTGTACATGTGTACAGATGGTTGTACACACCATCAGTTCATCCACTCTAGGTTTAACCGGCTGCTTCTCGGAGCCGTCGATAGCGTGGCCTTTCTTCTTGTCCTTGGAGCTCTTCTTCTCTTTGCCCTTTTCCTTCACCTTTGACCCTTTTAGGAGAAGGTCATCTGGTTTGATATCTGATCAGAGAGGTGAGTGGAGGTGGAGGTGGACAAAGATGGGCAGGAGTCATGAAGGTAGGGATGCACACAACACTCCACCTTCTGCTCAACATGAAAGCTGAGAGAAAACTGGAACCGTTTCAAATGTCAAATATTAAAATTAAATATTAAATTAAATCCAGGACAAAACAAAAACCATTGTGAAACACATTACAAAGAAAAAAAAAAAAACAAATTTTTAAGATTGCCTTTTATTGAACTGTAGTTTTATTATTTTTTTAACTCTATTTTTATTTTCTTTTATTATGTAGCACTTTGACATTGTTGAGATTGAAAGTTATTATTATTACAAGTTCATTAATGTGACGTAAAGGATAAAAAAATGCTGTTAGTCATTAGTGTGTGGGTTAAATATGTTACTTTAACATAGAAAACTTTATTTAATAAGAAAAGTTTGATTAATTCAGTGAGCTTGTATCAAACAACTTTCATGTCAGTGCAGAAAGTGTGGATTCATGCTGATGTATGAAATGGTCATGAATATGAGAATGTTTGACAATATTCATGCACCCATGACGACCAAACACAAACGACGCCTCTGCACTTTGATCTCATTCCCAAAGAACAGTTAAACTCACGATAGTGCAATTAAAATTGAATGGTTTATCAAAATCAACAACCTTTAAATCTTATAAGGAAACATTAGAATCATTAGTTAAAAGTTCGTAAGACTGTTGAGTTCAAGCCTGTAACTATAATGTTTATTACAAACATCTGAATACAAATGTTACTGATTTGATCTAATGGAGGTTGGTATAATGTATAATAAAATGACTATCTACAATACTGTACAGTAACTAGAGCTGGGCAAAAAATAGATTTAGATTTAAAATCGAGTTTTATGGCAAAATCGATTCATATTTCAGGAAAATCCTGCAACAATATATTATGCACCCTTTTGTGGAATAACATCTGAAAACTCAATACTCCTGACAGCTTCCTTTAAAGGAAATCAAAGCAAGTGGTGTCTGGGTTCGCTGGCGGGCAGCCTGCCTGATGAGTTGGACTTCAATACCTGCAGTTTCTGCTGCTATCTCAAGGTCCTCCCTCTCTTCTGCCTCTGCTTGAGCTGCCTCCTGAGCCCTGAGGGTCTGGAAAATAAAGGAAGAAGTAAGTTGGCTTCGTTTTTTGGAGTGTGAGGGTAACTCAGGATAGACTGTAGACTAGACAAGAACAGTAGAAATAAACCTCCTTCAGTGTCTCTATTGAAGCAAAGTACTTGGACCACCAGTCAAACACACTCTCATCTGTCTCTTCCTCCTCTTCCACCCCTCCTTTCTTCTTCTTCTTCTTCTTCTTTTTCTCTTTGTCACCTTCATCTTCATTCTGTTGAAGCAATTTAATATCTAAATTTATTCTCATTAGCTTGATGTATTGCTCAATTTGACGCACTGGTAAAGTGAAGCTGACATATTTTCATGGTAAATTACTCACCATATCAACTTTTACAACAGCATCAGAAGTCTATTTTAGGGGGCGTCACATAAAACAACACAAGGATTAATACATACAGTGGATGATGCAAGCAGGAGCGTCACATACACTAGACAAACTACAGGTGTGTCAGAAGGACTGGACTAGAAGCAGCACTTATTTATACACCTTTGCATTTGGCAAATGTAAACACACACAATATAGTCCAGAAAAAGCATGTTGAAGATAACACAAGAAAACCTTACAGCATCTAACTTCACTATTGTGTCCATTTTTCGAATCGCCTCCGAGTCCATGTTGACCAGGACGTCACCTGCAGGGCGAGAGAAAGTGCGGGAGGAAAGGCTGGGTGAGGAGGAGCGAGGCTGGGAGCCGCCATTGGCGAGGACCATGTAGCCGTTCATTAGCTTAGCTGAGAAGAGGCCGAAGGGCAAAGAAAGCAGGCGACAGGAGAGGCCGGCAGTGGATGAGGACAGGACAGCCAAGAACATGCAAAAGAGAAAAAGAGAGAGAGAAGAAAACAGGTGGAGGGAGGACAGAGGCAGATGGTGAAGCCACAAAGCAAGCAGAGGTCACAAAAGTTAGAGGGGACGTTTGCTCTTTAGGGACCAGAGAAGAATTTAAATGAATTTAAACTGGGCTAGCAACGGATGGTAATGACAAAACAAGTTAAAACACAACTTTCTTTTCTTTTTTTAAACAGCCTCTTGAAACATGTGATATTGTAAAATATTATACATTAATAATCCTACACAAAACATCTCACAAACTACAGTACTACCAAATAATATACAAAACTTGTTCACAATTCGAGGGAGTACTTATTATCTGAGAGGGTTTGGAGAGTTTACATGAACCCAAATTTAGAACCACTCAAACATTTTTGTGTCTGTATGTGAAGTGAAACTGTGGAACATTCTAGACATTTAATACAAGTAATGCCAAAATATTCACAGATTTAAACAGTTGTATAAACATATGGTATAAAGATGGAGGTTGTTTCAAATGTTAACGTTTGGTTCATATGTGTTTGTTCTTTACCTTCTGCTTTATTCAAACCATCACTGCTCTGTGCTGTTCTTTAGCATTGGTCGTATGCTAGTTTAGTTTGTTTTGTAAAACACAGGATATGATGTTATCATCCATGCTAGTTTAGTTCTTAGCATTATTGGTTTGTGGTTATGATGTGAGTTTAGCTGTTGAATAGCTTTTGTTTCTGTGTTCCATGGTTTAGACACTGATGAATGAGTTGGTTCTGAATGAGTTTGGGCCTGTTTATTTTATTTTCTTTGTTTATTTTGTTTATTTTATTTACTTTGTTTATTTTATTTATTTTGTTTATTTGGCTTGTGGTCGAGGAACAGGAGTGAATGTTTAGAACTTGAGTTTATTAAGTTATTTATGTGAATGGGGGTGAGATTAAATAAGTGATTTTCGGGTGTAAATCAAATTATTAAATCTTTTTCTTATGGATGTATGTATTATGTGAATGCTCAAAATAAACAAATCAATCAATCAATTTTGAAATAAGAAATTCAAAAAGTGGAAATGAAATGAATGAAATATACACAGTTCATACAAAACAACACTGCAACATATGGAGAACACAAGTGTGGAATGTTAGAGGGAAAGTACAAATAGCCTCATGGTTCCAACGCAATACAAATAAAAGTCTTGCATTGAAAACTTCAAAATGGATTAAAAGTATGAAAAGTAAAAAGACGTATAGTGCAAATGGTCCCTTCTGGTGTTTTATTCTTTTATATAATGTTTTTGAATTCATCAGTTTAAGTGTGGATATTAAATATTAAATATGGTTTGTACAGTTTATCCTGTGCCAATTCATCATATTCTACAAGCTAGCTTAGCCACACTAGCTCTTCCTAGCATCAGTAAATCTAATGTTCTATCGTAGTAGCCTAGCCACACTAGCTCCTCCTAGCATCAGTAAATCTAATGTTCTATCGTAGTAGCCTAGCCACGCTAGCTCCTCCTAGCATCAGTAAATCTAATGTTCTATCGTAGTAGCCTAGCCACACTAGCTCCTCCTAGCATCAGTAAATCTAATGTTCTATCGTAGTAGCCTAGCCACACTAGCTCCTCCTAGCATCAGTAAATCTAATGTTCTATCGTAGTAGCCTAGCCACGCTAGCTCCTCCTAGCATCAGTAAATCTAATGTTCTATCGTAGTAGCCTATCCACACTAGCTCTTCCTAGCATCAGTAAATCTAATGTTCTATCGTAGTAGCCTAGCCACACTAGCTCCTCCTAGCATCAGTAAATCTAATGTTCTATCGTAGTAGCCTAGCCACGCTAGCTCCTCCTAGCATCAGTAAATCTAATGTTCTATCGTAGTAGCCTAGCCACACTAGCTCCTCCTAGCATCAGTAAATCTAATGTTCCATCGTAGTAGCCTAGCCACACTAGCTCCTCCTAGCATCAGTAAATTTAATGTTATATCGTAGTAGCCTAGGCACACTAGCTCCTCCTAGCATCAGTAAATCTAATGTTCTATCGTAGTAGCCTAGCCACACTAGCTCCTCCTAGCATCAGTAAATCTAATGTTCCATCGTAGTAGCCTAGCCACACTAGCTCCTCCTAGCATCAGTAAATCTAATGTTCTATCGCAGTAGCCTAGCCACACTAGCTCCTCCTAGCATCAGTAAATCTAATGTTCCATCGTAGTAGCCTAGCCACACTAGCTCCTCCTAGCATCAGTAAATCTAATGTTCTATTGTAGTAGTAGTCGACCAATCACAGTGACGTTGTGATGATTGGTATAGAAACAAGTGTAAACAAACATAGAAGAAGAACAACAACAGGTGTAGATTTACTTTTATCACAGATGAGTGAAGAATGTGAGAAAACGTCAACAATCTTTAAATTCTTTTTACTTAAATAAAAACTAAATACAGCACCTGCCAATCCTTCAGTGAAAAACTGGAATGCTAAAACCTAGATTCTTCGCTACTTAAATCACCTACTCTGACTTTGAATAGTTCTAACAGTTAAAAAGGTCCCACCTGCAGTGGCCCAGTTGTTGGAGGTTTTATCTGGAGCACTATAGATGAAGCGCCTCAGGCTGGAGACGGCGTGAGACCCCACCAGGATGTAGCGGCCAAATGCACGGCAGTCAACTACCCGGATGTTGAGTGGAGGGTGGAGGAGCTCATTTTCTGGCAGGTCCTGACGTTAAAAAAAAAAACAACACAGAGTAAATGAAATGAGAAGATCTGTATTGAACGTGTTTTTCCGTGGGATCAATAAAGTGCTTGTATTCTATTTCCTGCAACAGCGCTGACTTCAGAGTTTTGTAAAGTTCGACTAATGCATCCATGCAGGGCACTGATAAACATTTTGAATATATGTTGGACATTTTATCTGCTGTCTGATTGACTCACCACTTCAAACCATTTAACCAGAGTGCTGAAGTTGGGGTTCTTCTTATAATTTTGGATGAGAGCAGATTGCACTCCTTTACCCGCACACTCAATGTCCACACGGGGTCGATCCACCTGGGCCAGGTTTACCCTCTTCAAGTCCCTTAATCCCCAAAACAAAACCTGAAGAAATGAAGAAGAAAAACAAACAAATAATTCCGAAATGTAGAGCAAGAAACCAAAGCCCTTTGAATTAGTGATGTCCCAATACGACTTTTTCACTTCCGATACGATACGGATATTGTCGCCTTGAGTATTGGCCAATACCGATATCAATACGATACGATATAGGCACAAATCATACATATATTTATTCCTTATTTTGTTGTGTGTAATGTTAGTAAAGGTTTGATAAAGTGATGTTATTGTTACTGTTGTTGTAGTGATATAACAGTAGCTATAGGAAAAACTGACCCATTTATTATTAACTAATTAGTTACATAACTTTTAACCTTCAACATAATAGTATTACCTCAACAAATCCAATAAAAACTAAATGTTATATTTAAAGTGTAAAATAACCACTGGTTACCAACATCATTATACAATTGAATAGAATAAATTAAATTTTAAAGTGCAAACAATTCAAGTTCACTCCAGTTATTTTATTTACTATCAGCATATGTTAGAAACACCTGTGGGCGGGGCCAGCATGGGTTGCTGAAGTGAGGTTTGTTGCTTCACCTTGTTGCTCTCGCTAAAATCCTCATGTTCTTTTTTGTGGTGTTTTTTCAAATGTGTGATGAGGTTCCTTGTATTGAACCTTCCCGGTTCTGTCCCTCCATGGGACACTAGCGCCGGACAAATGTTGCATTTAGCTACAACGTCTTTGTCCGAGTTTACGGTAAAATACTTCCACACAGTCGACATCACTACACCTTACTGCAGACTCTTCTTCTGCTGCTGCACCAACGTTAATTAAGGTTCATTAGCACCACCTACTGTGTTAGAGTGATCAAACCAGAGTCACCTATTATAGAAGTGCTGCAGCGGTAAATGGACACCTTATATCGGAGTTTTTAGATTCAGTCAGATAAAATCTGATATTCACTTTTTTGGCTGATATCGGACTGATTTCCGATATCAATATCGGATCGGGACATCCCTGGTTTGAATTACATCATAAGACATGGACTGAATTATAAGAGTTGAAGGTTAGATGTAGAAAAATCTACTGCTGTAGATGATCATTTTACAAAGAAAAAGTCAAACTTTGTATTAAAACAAACCCTGAAAGACAATCAAATATTTTATAATCTCACCTCTATTCGGTAGCGGCTCAGAACGGGCCTGATACCTAATGGCACCGGCAGAATGGGCCCTCGCTCAGAGTCTGTCGGTCCTTCGAGAGGAGGAAGGTCAGCTCGGCCTCCTTGACCGATCTATTTATAGAGGAGAAAGTGTCAGAGCTGCCACACATCTGTGCTGTGACACATGTACAGTGCAAACACTAGAGTTCTAGACCAGGGGTTCTCAAACTTTTTTGGCCCAGGTCCCCCTTGGAGGGGTGAAATTTTTCCATGTCCCCCCTCATCCTCGCGATACTGAAAATGATAAAAAACCACTTCAACAATGATTATTATGAAACAATGATAACCTTTTTTAATAGTGCTTTTGTGCAAACCAGCCACATTTTCAGGTATTATAATATAAATGAACACTTCAGAAACAACAATTTTAAATAATTTTAAAATAATAAACGGAACAAAAGACACACAAAACCATGTGTGTGTGTGTGTGACAGACAGACAGACAGACAGACAGACAGACAGACAGAGACTTAATGAGAGGGATGATCTTGTCAAACTCAATATAACTATCAATGTACTTTCTCTTTTTAGGGTTAGGGCGTTTGTTTTTGTCATTGTCATTTTCATTGTCATTTCTTTTACCACTTCTTGAGGAACTTGGCGGACACAAAAATCGATCCATGTTCGCTGCAGGGTGGCTAAAAATAGCCTGTGACTCGCTCCGTCTCAATTTAGTCAAGCTGGCGTCAAACAGCGCTGTTACTTCCACCCGCTCGCTACAAAATAAAACTTCCGCATTTCAAAATAAAACAGCAAAAAAAATAAAAAAAACCTGAATAATTTCGCGTACCTCCTGGACATGCACCACGTCCCTCTAGGGGTCCGCGGACCCCAGTTTGAGAACCGTGGTTCTAGAGCATCTAATATTTAGATTAAATCCTGTTTTTGTTTAATCAGAGAAAAAGTGAACATTAATGTCATGTCAGAAGTGAATAAAGACAGTTACTGCAGTGCAAACACTGATGATTAAGACAAAGGTGGGTGAAAAGAGAATGAAAAGAGCACCTTTATTTGAGGAACAGCAAAGTTATGGACAGCAATCAGAGCTCTCCTAATCTCTTCTGCATCATAAGGTACCTGGATTTGGCCCAGAGACGCAGGGAAAAGCAAGAGACACAGGAAGTGGATATTTGAACAGACAAAGAAGGAAAAGTCATTGTTTAAGCAGATGATGGAAGAATTTGTAGAGGAAATAAAAAACAGAGCGATGGAGGAGAAGAAACTAAGTTGAAAATGTTTTAGTATAAATTATGGAAAGCAAAAAAAAGGAAATTACAAAAAGTCAATAAGACAGAGAGAAAGACAAATAACTCAAGTATAAGAGAGTCCAGTTCTTATAGTTCATTTAAATTTAGATTAAAGAATTGGCTGATAGACCACCAAGTCTGTCAACATTAATTTATGAGATGGTGTATCAGTATGAGTGAGTGAGTGAGTGAATGTGTGAGTGTGTGTGTGTGTGTGTGTGTGTGTGTGTGTGTGTGCGGGTGTTGTGTGTGTGTGTCTGTGTATGTGTGTGTGTGTGTGTGTGTGTGCAGGTGTTGTGTGTGTGTGTGTGAGTGTGTGTGTGTGTGTGTGTGTGTGTGTGTGAGTGTGTGTGTGTGTGCGGATGTTGTGTGTGTGTGTGTGAGTGTGTGCGGGTGTTGTGTGTGTGTGTGTGTGTGTGTGTGTGTGTTGTATATCACTGGTGTGTGTGTGTTGTATATCACTGGTGTGTGTGTGTGTGTGTGTGTGTGTGGGGGTGATTTTTGTTGTAATTGTTTTATTTTTCTGCCTGCTCTTTCTGTAATTTATTCTTTTAATTAATAGGTAATTGAAATGCTCCTTCTGGCAGGGGGACTACCAATGGAAATTAGCCTTTGGGCTATAATTGGGTGCATTTACATTTTTACTGTAAAATGTCAATTAATGTACAATGTCCCTCTATAACAAATAAAGTATTTATTTAATTAATTAATTAATGTTTGGCACCGACAGAGACGTGGAATCCTACGATGAGAAAAGGCAGAAGTGGAAAAGAAAGACATGGATGATATAAAAGAACAGTGCTTTACATTCAGGCAGATGAAATGACATGAGGAGTTTTCTAAACACAAAGGTACTTCTATGAAACTGGCTTCATTTGGTACCTAGTACCTGCTAGATCTAATAATAAAAGACACATTTAGACCTCCAGGGTGTACCTAATGATGACCTCAGATAAATGCAGAAACAATATAGTTTTGCTCTGAACCATCCCCAAATTATTTCATTTGTAATAAAAAATTAGGGCTAAAAATAGGGCCAAAATTGGGACATGAACAAAGCTGTCAGTGCATTTGATCTGAAAAACATGACTTGAATTGGTCTAATATAGTGCTATAAATAAAGAGCCTATGTTCAATTTGAGGATCCAAGTGTTTTTTTGCAGGTTTTTTTTATGAATCTCAGTCTCATTCTCAGTTTTTGAGTGTAACCCATCGTGTCCCAGCGGAACCTGCCCATTTAAAGACAAATAAATGCCAAGTGATTTTGTAACAGCAGTCACTTCTGTGAAACACTCGGCCTTGTATAATTTGCTCACTTGCCAAAATGTACCTGTGAGAGAATAAAACAATATATAAAAAAATAGTAACAAGTCATTTTATGCAATTATCATGTTCCAAAAATAATATTAAAATGTGTTTAAAACATAGTTTCGCTTTTATCTCAGTAAATGTTTATTGTTAAGTACTTTTAGGTCACTTGAATGCACTTTCTTTCCTATCAGTATTTTCATATTTATTTAATCAGTTTTTAATCATGTTGACCGTGCATTCATATTTCCTTTCTACATCTAGGACATTTTTGTGTGAAATGACAAAACATTTTCTATCATTTTTAAAATACACCCATAACTACTTCCAAACTTGCTTCATAACATTAGTCTACATCTGGTTTGAATCTTTAGCCCCCCCATATCCTGCTTTTAGGAACCAGTTTCAGAGAAGACACATATACGTAAATGCTGCAAAGAGGAGAAGAAAAACCAATAATGAATTTTAAATGACTTTATCTGTGATACAACTATCATCTTCTGTGCATATTTCTTTGAATTTTAACAGAATGACAGACATGATGTTCAGTAGTGACATGTTTGTGCATATCGTATGTGAGATCATTTATTCATCTGCATGTTTGTTGGGTGTGCTCTTGCATATATTACCTGCAATAGTTCAAAGGCAGCCAGCAGCTCTCCGGCAGTGCAGTTTCCTCTGTAAATCTGGTAATACTCCAGCTGCGGGGGGAACCTCGGGGGTCCGTAGTGCTCATCACACATTTTGATGGTGGGCTTCGCAAATGTACGACCTATGAACTCTGCCTTACCCTGAACATCACATGACGGTAGCAGGTAAAGGGTGTGAGTGAGAGACAAGAGGTGGTGAGGTCCATGTTCTACAGCAGCCACTTGGTGTCAGTATTGAACAAAGTGGTTAAAGGGTAAAAAAAAAAAAAAAAAAAAAAAAGGAGGTAGAGCTTTGGGAACCAGTGAAAACATATTCTAGCCTCATATTTTCTGACTTGAACTACATTTCCATGCAGTTTTTCTCTAGAGAAGCATCATTAAACAAAGGGTTCATGCTACACTGATAATCATTAGCTTTAACAAAACAAAAGCTGACATAGTTTGTTTACTCTACGAGGCGAGACAACAGGAGGAAGGCCAGTGTTCATGGACAGGAGTGACACAAAGGGACAACAGACAGTAAAGGATGGAAACACAAAACATCTTTAGTTTAGTCAGCACAATTTAAATCATGATGAGCATGGATGTTTTATCTGTATGTAAACAAGCATCATACCACAGTGTCCTGGTCATAAATTTCAACCACTATAATTGGTGGGTCGTCTCGCAGCTCGCTGGCTTCACCAAACAGCTCCACGTTGTCAAACACCAGCAGCTGATCCCATGTAGGACACAGTGTCTCACTGAGGATCTGGAACACAAACACCAAACACACATCACAGCACAGTCCGTCTAGTAGATCTTTGATGTCTTTTCCATAAGCACATATGGAATTTTAATAAATATAGTGAGAACAGATGCCATTTTAGTATTACACTGATCTATAAGTAAAATGATTATGGAATAAAACTAATTAACTTTCACCACCTGTGTTAGTGATAAAGAAAAGTCTAGTCTTAAATGCTGGTTGGCTCAAAATGTGAAATGCTTAGATTTAACAAGAGAATAGATTTTAGTCCAAAGGAATATTGGTGTCAGATCTACCAGATCTACTTCCAAACACTGTGTGCACATTATGATCCATTGACTTTACAGGTTGTTTCTAGTGTAATATTTACTAATGCACACA
Organism: Siphamia tubifer; assembly: GCA_020466265.1. Classification (NCBI taxonomy): domain Eukaryota; kingdom Metazoa; phylum Chordata; class Actinopteri; order Kurtiformes; family Apogonidae; genus Siphamia; species Siphamia tubifer. The sequence goes on from CM035805.1 coordinate 40,196,964, forward strand.
GTACACAGTCTACATGTAGATAAAGCAGCTTATATGTGGAATAACACACCATCATATATATTAAAAACATCAACTAACCAACACTAAAGTCATTTGTTTTATGATTCATCTGATTCAAATATGTAAGATTTAACACATTTATTGTATGAAGAAAATACTTTTCTAGAGCAGTGTTAATACTTTGACCATCTAGTCTTCACTTCAGTGTCTGCCTTGTTTCTCTGTGTGTGTGTGAGACAGTGAGAAATAACATTTAAATTCCTTCCTTGGATGATCGTGCATGTGAAGAATCTGACAATGAAAGTGACTTTGACTAAATTTGTTTGTGATATAAAACATCCATCCATATACATCCATCCACCCGTCCACCCACCCATCTGTCCACCCACCCATCTGTCCACCCGTCCACCCACCCATCCATCCACCCGTCCACCCACCCATCTGTCCACCCACCCGTCCACCTACCTGTCCACCCACCCATCCATCCACCCGTCCACCCACCCATCTGTCCACCCACCCATCCATCCACCCGTCCACCCACCCATCTGTCCACCCACCCATCCATCCACCCGTCCACCCACCCATCTGTCCACCCACCCATCCATCCACACGTCCACCCACCCATCTGTCCACCCACCCATCTGTCCACCCGTCCACCCACCCATCCATCCACCCGTCCACCCACCCATCTGTCCACCCACCCGTCCACCTACCTGTCCACCCACCCATCCATCCACCCGTCCACCCACCCATCTGTCCACCCACCCATCCATCCACCCGTCCACCCACCCATCCATCCACCCGTCCACCCACCCATCTGTCCACCCACCCGTCCACCTACCTGTCCACCCACCCATCCATCCACCCGTCCACCCACCCATCTGTCCACCCACCCATCCATCCACACGTCCACCCACCCATCTGTCCACCCACCCATCCATCCACCCGTCCACCCACCCATCTGTCCACCCACCCATCCATCCACACGTCCACCCACCCATCCATCCACCCGTCCACCCACCCATCTGTCCACCCACCCGTCCACCTACCTGTCCACCCACCCATCCATCCACCCGTCCACCCACCCATCTGTCCACCCACCCATCCATCCACACGTCCACCCACCCATCCATCCACATGTCCACCCACCCATCTGTCCACCCACCCATCCATCCACACGTCCACCCACCCATCCATCCACCCGTCCACCCACCCATCTGTCCACCCACCCGTCCACCTACCTGTCCACCCACCCATCCATCCACCCGTCCACCCACCCATCTGTCCACCCACCCGTCCATCCACCCGTCCACTCACCCGTCCATCCACCCGTCCACCCACCCATCCATCCACCTGTCCATCCACCCGTCCACCCACCCATCTGTCCACCCACCCGTCCACCCACCCATCTGTCCACCTGTCCATCTCTGCATAATTAGTTTAATTCCCAAAAAAATATGGTTGTGAAAGTTTTAAAGAAATATTTAAGTGCAGTACTTTCCACTTGTTCCAGAATGATACTGTGTTCAACCAGACCGACCTTCAGCTGTGACAGTACATGTACTAAGACAGTGTGGAGATAGAAGGAAAGACCAACATGTCTTTACCTCTGTGACCTGGCTGTGTGAGGAGAAGAAGACCCGTGCAAAAGGATCAGAGAGGCCACTGCTGTCAGCTGCAAACAGACTTCTGGCCTGGTACATGTGTGCTCTGAGCTGAAAAACCTGTTTCACTGGACGACACAAACACACAAACATGTGGCTCTACATTAGCTGACCATCGATTCCTGCTGTGATCCATCTCCTACTGGATTTAGAGAAGTGAAACAAGAAAAAAAAAAAGGGATCGATAAATGTCAAAGGCTTGAGTAAATTGATCTGATGTTGATTTCAAATGTCATTGGAAATTAAGTTGATGGAGAATTAAAAATGTTTTGGATGTTTTTATGTGAATATGTGCTGACAGCTGCTGTCGCTCTGTGGCCAAAGGGTTAAACAGTCATTTGTGGTGTGCACTCACTGTTATAGACCAGGCTAACAGGGGGAACAGACTGAAGACCGGGGCCCGTTTTAGCAGCTTTGATCTCTTCAAACCCATTTGGGAGACCACTGAGGAAATCCTTCCTCTGCTTGTTGAGGCCCAACCACAGATAGAGCTCCAGCTTAGCTTGAACTGTCCAGCCTGCAGGACCAAAGCCCTTCTTACCAGGAAGCTGTGGAAATTAAATGAATAATTAAAATGTTCATTTAACATTCCCGACACTGAGAGAAATGCTCTATTTGGTAATAACACCGTGTCAGTCGTGACTTATTAAACAAACTATGATGCAACTTGATCTAATCAATAAATATTAAATACTGCCAATTGATTTCTCCCTCTATAAGCCATCTTCAATACATGCCAATTCACCATAATTTATTACTGTATTGTGATTTCAAACGCATCATTTCACACAATATTTAGCAGCGACTTCATACTCCAACATTTCCTGGATTCAATGAACTAGTGATGACAACATGCAGTTACTCATGTTACAATAACATTGTGGGAAACAAAGTTAATTAGAAATGAGCAAAGTGCCTATTAAGGTCAAAATTAAAAAAAAATCGACAGTTGGTCCAGAAACAGGTGATCATACTTTGAGAAAAACAGCTTTGACTTTGCCACAGTCTTTTCCTGTTTCTTCATCAACTATCGAGTACAAAATATCTTTAGAAGGAACTCTGGCGTAAGCGATGCGTTTGTTGTTGCTCATCATCCAAATAAAAACATCTGGGATGCTGTGCTGTGGCTGGAGAAAGAAAGAGTCAATGTCATTATTCTACATAGCTACACAGTACCATATTTTATATATATAAGGCAAACTGGACTATAAGGCGCACTGTCAATGAATGTTTTATTTTTTAAGGTTTTTCATATAGAAGGCACACTAAGTGAAGTCAAAATCATGGGCTAAAAAAATGCTAATTATTGGATATAAAGTCAAAATTATGAGATAAAAAGCCAAAATTCCCAGTCACTAAGTACAACCAGAATTAATTCACTGTTGTTTTTGGAGAAAACTAAAGTCTTTTAAGTGTGCCTTACATTCTGGAAAATACAGTAAATTCTGTATTAATATAATATAACACAGTTATACCTCATCAGCGAGGAAACGAAGTCTCTGTAGGAAGTTCTGCACCAGTTTAAGTTTGTCTCTGACTGTGTGTTTCTTTACTTGAGTGCGAATCTGTTTAGCTTGTTGTCCCATGCTGTCCTGTAGGAGGAGAGGTGATAAAAGCACTGTATGTATTTAAACATATTGGTTTATGGGTCTATTTGATTCAACAAGTTATTCAAAATCTAAAGCACTTTACAATTCAAATGATGTCTTTATGTACACATTAGTTATGAATGGTGTAAATTAGACGTAAAATAAATAATGCTAATTTTATATGTGGTTAGTTTATTATATGCATAGATTTGTCCCCCCACATACATTTTTTTTAGAGCTGTACCTTTGTGTTCTTCTCCATGACATTTGCGTTTCACTGCAATAAGATTTGAATGACCTCACAAACACTGCTTAGTTAGATCCTAACATATATTCAATATTATCACTATCACTTTAACAGATTTATTGCACAGCATTCATTTCCAACAGAACACTGATTCAAACAGTAGAATATAAGACATATCCATGAAATACAGGAAATATATACAGATGTATTTATTGTAAAGACCTTATTAGAAGATGAATGAAACAGCTTTTCAACAATTCATTTCCTTTCTTTTGTTTTGACTGAAGCTGAGGTTAGTGTCAAAACATTTCTTGTCACTTCTTCTTTATCAATATCTCTGTCTTAACTTTTACTGTGAGAAAAATCATACCATCTCTCTCATGCAGGACTTGAGGCGTTCTCGATCCAGTTTGGTTCTGCCCGCTTGGTTCACATCCTTATTCGCCAGAGTCACAAACCGACTGGAAATGAACAAAGTGCAGTGGATAAATACAGACGACCGTCACAGTTACGTCTAGAAGTACTGGGATAGTGACAGAGTATTTACAATTTTATGGAAATGAAGTAACCAAGAAGTGATTGAAGTGTGGTCTTTACCTTCAGCTGTAATTGAAAGGGTTTAACAAAAACACTGCATAATTAAATACTGTTCAGGAATTACAACCTTTTTCATTTTAATTCCTCTGTTTTCAGAGGCTCAAACGTAGTTGGACAAACTAATACTGTTATAAATATGAGGATTGCTTTTTTGTTTTGCCATCAATAGCTGCCTGAAGTTGTGATAAATGTGGACTTTGTCTTGTCATGTGACTTTTTTTGTCCGCCTCTTATGTGCTTTTCTTTTGTTTCTGTCTTTGTTGGTGTCCAGGGCTTTTATTTTGTGAAGTGGGTCGGTGTGCACATTGTTTAGTTTCGCTTCCTGTCACCGGTGTAATCAGTATGATTGTGTTCACCTGTCCCTTCCCCTTTATAAGTGTGGTGTGAGTGTTCGTATGTGCTAGTTTGTCCGCCTTCTGTCTGCATCAAATAAGCGTCTTAATTCCCCGTCCTGATCACTCTGTGTATGACTATTGGTAATCTGTCTGTCCTCTGTCCCCTGTGGGTATTAGTTGTTTGGTTCTGCCTCTGATTACCGGACTCTGGATTTGTCCATGACCCTGAAACTACCGATGCCCTGCTGGATCCCGTTGCTCAGACTGATCTACTGTTTCGACCTTCGCCTGCTTGCTGGTAACACTTTTTGGAATCTATTTAACCGTGCTGGATTTTTGGTGTTGATCTCTGCCTGCCTAGGTGACCTGTCTTTTGCCCTGCCTCCCAGTTGCCAGTTCAATCCTTCGTCGTCACGGATCGAACCACAGATCTACATTCTTTTCTTCTTTTTTCAATAAACAGCTTAAATATACATATGTGGTTCATTTGGTCCTTCTGTACTGACTACCCTTTACAGAAGTAAATGATACATGGACTGTACTTATAGAGCGCTTTTCCACTTTCATGGTGCTCAAAGTCTGAACCCATGGACATGACTAAACATTGAACTTCCTTCTACAGATGTTTTACCAGGATGTTACCGCAGCCGTCTGCTGCTGGATGTTTTTGGGCGTTTGTGCCTCCACTGTAGTCTTCAGTGACTGAGAATCTGCTTCATTTGTTTGAAATCAGATAAATGACTGAGCCAAGAACATTTGATGTTCTTGGGGTGTTTTGTAGTATATCTTCTAATAAACAGTCTAAATGCTTACCTGTGTACATAGAGTAAATACACTGTGTACACATTTCTTTTGTATTATTATTTTATGAAATGAAGACATTTACAATGAGTTGCAGTCACTAGAAGTGTTGCAAGAAATAAAAAGAGAACTACATATTTCTGTCGCCATAACAACCATAGTAACTGGGTTTTTAATGATGGTTTCAGGCTGTGAATGGCTGTTGGCCTTGAGGATGGAAGAGGGTAGAACAACACACTCTTATAATCTATGGTAAAAATTAAGTGTTTACGCTGTTTCAGCTCCTCCACTAGTTTTCCATGTACGATAGAAATAAGGGAAAGAGTTTCCAGCGTGACCAGTGTGTAAGGATGCCATAAAATGACATGACATCAGTATTCATATGTAACTGGCCTGCAGCCAATGCTCAGCTCCTCCAGAACTCCCCGGAGTCTGCGCTCAGGAAAAGCCTTCTCTGTCTTAATGATCTCCTGAACGTCATTTAAACCCTCTTCCTGTTGGAAAAAAACACACAAAAGCACAAAGCCTTTTATTAGTAAACTCTTACACATTTTCAGCACAAATAAGAAACAAATGGATCATAGCTTTACTTTGGGTAATAATGATGATCATTTTAGTCCTACTTTATAAACACGTGTAGGTTCCAACCATTCATTTTCCACATTTTGACTCATCTTTCTGAGCTACAAGCAAAAAAAAAGTTTCAGATCGAAAATGTTTTGATAATTTATTAACGTTCTCAAGTCCAGTCATCCATTGAAGCTTCATTTCCACAAAGAAAAATACATTTCCTTTGAGTTTCTCTAAAGAAACTTCTTCTGAAAATCTTAGCTTCTCAATTTATGTAATCAAGGACCTTCTTTAAGTTTCTGTAATTATTTTCTCTTTTGAAACTTGAATATGTTGTGACCTCCCTATGGGTCATAAACTGGACACAGCCTGAACAGGTACATTCAACTATCGTATTTTCTGGACGATAAGATACTACTTTTGTCACATGTTTTGAACCATGAGGTTTATACAAAGGTACGGCTATTCTGTGCATTTTTCTTCCACCACTAGGGGCGCTTTAACTGAAATTAGAATCAAAACTACTAAGAACAATCAATATGAAGAAGAATACACTACTTTTTATTTGGCAGGTAGAACACTGTGTTCATTATTTTTAAATCCTCAGTCCTTCATCATGGAACCAACACAGAGAAGTTCATATGATGACAGTTTTAAGTTGAAGGTTATCCATCTTTCTATCCAGGAAGGAAACTGTGCAGCTGCATGTTAGCTTAGCATCAGTCAATGTATAGTGAGACATTGGAGGTCACAGTGGGAAGAGCTCATGCAATGTCAAAAGTCCAAAACAGCTTTCAGAGGACATAAAAGCAGTTGTCCTGAATGTCCAAATATCCTGGAGGACTGGCTGAACGTACAGAGAGCAGGTGGCAGAGGTGTATCCACTGTACAGAGCCGACTTAAAGCCAAAACCATCACCCACAAAATTAATATTGAGGATTTCAAAATAGGGCTTATAAGCCGGTGCAGCTTTTATATGTTTTTTTATTCTATTTTTAAAAATACAGCGGATGCAGCTTATATACAGGTGCGGCTTATAGTCCAGAAAATATGGTATGCATCGGAAAACATTACATACTGTGAAGGGACCTTATTTTCCCAAAACAAAAGGAAAACACAAGGTATAAAAGATAAAGACACTCGGGGGGGGGGGGGGGTTATCTTGGGTCAGCCTGCACTGGCATTAGCTCCAGTGAGTCCCACGCCAACTGTCCGTGAGCTAAGGTTTGTAGACACAGCTGGGAACATGGGAACCGTACACTGCTTCAGACTGGGGGGGGGGGGCATTACTGGGGAATCATTCATGTCTTTGATTTAATTCCATATTTTTCATTGAAACACACTGGGACAACTCAGCTCTGTCGTTGGCATTCCTTTGTCCTTTAACATACATTTGGAGATTTTTTTCATAATTTGATTTAGTGCTGAAGTGGGTCAAGTGTAAAACCGTGGATCTGTTATACTGTACATAAACACTGGACACAACACTGACCAGTTTGTCAGCGATTTTATCCATCATGTTGGAGTTGTAGAGTCGTCTTCTCTGGTCCTGCCACCAGCTCTTGATGTAAACACACGGTTTCTTTTCGAAGTAGGGAAGATGGAAGTAGTTTCTGTAAATGGCAAAATAACAGACGAAAAATGACATCAGTCCATAGTCCTTGGAAGGTTTAAACTAAAGGCTGATGCAGTAAAGCAGGGGGATCAAATATATGGGATGAATCTAAAAAACATTTGCTTAAGGAGCGCTACCTGGACTGAAAATAAGTAATAATAATTAGAGGTGCTCTATTGGATAGGAAAAAACAGCAAAAAGAAAGAAAAATTCCAAGGCACTCTCTTAAAAGTGAAGAATAAAAAGCCTTTATTAAACTGGCTTGGTTACAAAAACCTATAAAAACATATAAAAACCCCAATGCGTTTCGGCATAAATGGCCTTCATCAGGGAGTCAGCAAATATGGGATGAATATTTGAAATGCAAAAAGCACAGAGTGTACATGTGGACCACATACAGCTGACTTCACCAAAATAAAACCAACGTTAACAGACTACTACTAAATGTTCTGTAGATCCACTCTATCTGTAAATGATGCACTGAGGCGTAATGTTGTTAAAATTATACATATTTTTCTTAACAAATGTCAGGCTGCTTATAGTTTTAATGTTTTTCACATTTGTTTAACATAGATATAAACCTTTTCATTATTTTCCTTTTGACACTTTCAACATTGAAAAAAGGTGGACATTATTGAGAGGTTATCATGATATTATTTTACCAGATCACATTGGTTACACATTACAAAAAGGTTCGTGCTTCTTCTTTATTATTGCAGTTTAGCGTTGGTAGCACGACCTACTTTACTCATTTCTACAGAATTCTAAACCCCTGTGACAGTGGGCTGGATAGAGGTAGTTCAGGTGTTCATTCAGCTGAAGCCTGACCCTTGACCCCTGACCTGTCTGTGATAACAGGTTTCATCAACGGAGTCGAGGACACAGACACAAGGTCTCCGTCCTCATCAGCCTCGTCTTCGCTGGAGTTCTGAATCAGCTCATTCTCTTCCTCTTCATTGTCTCCATCCTTTTTCTTCTTTTTTGATGACGATGTCCTGCTTACACCATCGATTTGGTTGCCATAGTTACCTGCCACGAATGAGACATTGCAGGTTTTTGCAAACTGTTCAAGGTTACAGTAGGCTTTGATTTGTGTATATTTTCTGAGCACAGTTTATGTTGCAGATTTATTAGATTTTATTTCACTCATAACTTTTGACTGTTCAATGTTAAATACAGGTGAGATGAAAAATGTGAACCCTTGAAAATTCATAGTTTTCTACATAAATTGGTCATAAAATGTGAGCTGATTTATATCTGAATTACAAGTAGATACAAACACAATATTCTTGATCTAATTCCAGACAAACATTTATCATTACTGAGCTATCAAATACTCACACTGATGCTGGAAAAAGTAAGTGAACCCTGAAGCAACTGACTGGAAAATGAGCTAATTTGAATCGAGAGTCAATCCAACCTGCAGTCAATCAATGATAGGAGATTTGAGTCAGATGTGGAGCCGCTCTGACTTATACACACTCCCAAAGGTCTCTGAGGTCGAAATGTGTGACATAGATGCAGATCATAGGACACTACATGACCAGTTCATGTAGGGCTACGACAAAATAAACAGTTCACAGTTTTCCATGCCAGTGTAGATTAATAAAATGGTTTACTTACCTATTGTGATTTCAAAAGTGATTGGTTTGTCACCAATTTTCCTGTCAATCATGGTGGCCTCCAGAAATGAACCAAAAAGGAAGAACTCCTCTACTTTCCCAGTGGCGCTCTGCAAAAAAAAAAACCCAAAAAATCAACAAGTGGTACTGGGCACAACAAATCCCACCCCTCACAAACATTTGAGCTCTTAACCCTTTAAACTTCCAAGGTTCCACATATAGACTGAAGTCATCTCTCATAAATGTTAATCAAACCACCCAAACCTGTCCCAAATGTCACATGACCTAATATTGTCACTCCTCATTAGATATAAACACTGTCAGATCAAATATCCACAGCAGCTACAATCACTCATTTGTTGAAAATACAAATGTCAAACAGCTGATGTGAACCTTAATGTGTCATAATTATCCACAGAGGAACCATATTCTAACAAACACAGTCATAGTCCAACAAAATCATCTAAAACTAAAATAAAAATGATCTAACTGTAGTCCAAAACACATCACAACATCAATAAATATCCACAAATGTTTTATCTATTGCATCATTTAACAGGACCTGCCTCTAATATCCTAGTTTATATGAATATTTTTATTTATTATATAATCAAACACCAACTGCATGTTATTAAAATGGTTCATGAAAAAGATTCAATGTACTTTATTAAGAAATTTAGGTGAAATAGAGTGAAAGTTTAAAGGGTTAATCTGTCAATAATAGTAATTAAATCTCTATCTCCACCCATTTTTCTGTTATTCCTACTGATCGTGACTGTTACATTCGTAAGAACATGAATCCACCATCTTCACCCTTGTGCACTCTGGCTGGCATGTGAGGGTCTTTTATTCATTACCTGTCTTGTTTGCCTAAATTATTAATTGTGTGCATCATCATTTTATTTGTAGCAGTTGATTACATTTCTTCTTAAGTAGCCAAATATCTGCACAGATCCAGTGCATCTGCTCGTCTCAGTCTTACCAGACAAAGTGTGAAAGACACAGTGGAGCCAATATAATATCCTAAACCTGATGTAAATGCTGTCCTATTGGCACTGATTCTCACCACATATCAGATTAGTGTCCCTGTTCAGAATCTAGACAAACTTGGCAACCATAAGTGTAGTGTAGGCATCTCATAGCTGAGTAAAACTGACACTCATTCATTTACTTAAACATTTGACTGACACCATTATTCTCATCTGAACATTAAAACTATCTGTCCTCTTAATCACCAAAAGTATTCAATGTACTCACTTTACAAATAATGATTCAAATCTATGCTTTTAAGCACACAGGTGCAGAATCTGGCAAACATGAAGTAAACGAACACATGTGTTTGATTTCCCTGATGAACAGTTAAGTACCCATAAGTCAATACAGTGATCAATGGAGGTGTCGTGTCATATATTGTGAGTGCAAGGGGTCATAGGCAGTGTCAAAGGTTACTGTTCTGAATAAAATATCTATTCTTTTTTTAGTAGAAGGGTACAAAGTTCATTTGTTGAAATTAGGACTAGCACTTCCTGCTTCATTGGTACAGCTGAAAGTGCAAAATTATTACAACTGCTTTGTCTTTAGCTGCAGTGCACTTTGAATTTTTAATTGTTTAGTCGTTTGGTGTTTTTATTTGAGGGGATTCATTTCATGAATATTTTAACTGCATCAGTTATCCTTAAAGGTTTCATTGTCGTCATCATTTTGGGTGATTTCTAGTGTTTTCCATGATTCTTTCAGTTTGTTGCCTATAAAATATCCCTTTTACTGCTTTTATAACCATTGTATCTAATCCTTTTATTACTCTGTAAAGCAGGCCCCTGCCAGGATGAACCCAACTGCCTTTAATTACACAGTTCAAAAAGAAATTCTAAGTTCCATTTTATTTTTTACTTTTTTTTTCTATATTTCTCATTTTTTCACTTCCATATTTTTTAAAGAAATATAGGTGTAGATGAGGCAGTTGATTTTTAGTGGGGGTTTTGTGTTTGTAAGTAAATGTCAAGTGTTGTAATTCCAAAATCATATCATATTTCATTTCAGATTAAGTGTGTGTCTTTGTACATAAGCAAAACTACAAAATCCTATCACTGCCTAAATATACATGTATGTGCCACATATGTGGAATGGTACGGCCACACCCAACGCACATTTTCACATTTGTGCGTCTGGATGCAGATTCACCCCAGGCGGCGTGTTGGATGCGCTGCTGCGGCACGATGGAGCGTCCGGGCGTTGGAGCGGCACATCTTGCCGTAAATGCACGTAAACGCTGGATTTGAAAATATTGAACTTTTCGTGTGACGTCGGGCCATGAAAGCCAATCAGCGTTGAGATGCTGCCAACATCATGATGGAATGATGTATGACACTGGGACCGACCCAGAAGGCGACAGAAAAAAAAAAACTGAGGCTGAAATATCGATGAAAGCGGACGTCATCCAGACGCCAGTTGCTGGAGGAGGTTACAGAATACCTGGCGCTGCAGGATCAGGTGAACCCGAAACTGACGACGTCTGGCCCTTGTACGTATGGGACGGCGTCCAGAGCAGGTACAGAGCTGCAATCCACCTGATTTGAGCCATCGTTGAGAGACTGAACTGGACGGACACATCTGTTTACCTATGTTTCTATCTTTGTCTAGTGTCCAGACTCGTCACAGGCGTATACACGAACACTTACGTTTGGTGTGGCCGTAGCATAAAACTATGTCTTATCAGTCATCCTTTCTCACCTCAGAGATGTTAGAAACTGAGTCCATTTGAACCTCAGTGGAGCTGATGATCTCAGGAGACGTGGTGTCCAGGATCTCCACAGCCATGGAGAGCAGGAGGCGGGCTCTGAAGGACACACCTTCCCCAAGGCCATCGTTCAGGTCCTGGTGCTCGTCCATCAGAGTGTACTGACGTGTGGAACCGTACATGTTGACCCAGGCGGGACCAAAGATGGGTAAGAACCCTGAATGAGGATGAAATGATGGTGGGAGTGGACAAGAAGCAGCTTTTGTTTTCTTACTTGTTATTTTGACCCTGTAGTAACACTAGGGTTAATGAAGTTCATATGAAAACAAAGACTAAGATGAGGAACAGAACAGAAAAGAAAATGTTTTCCAGCATTGTGGTTTAGGACACTTTTTAAACAAAAACCATCAAAAAGACAATGGCATGGTAATGGATTATTCTGCAGAATATGGGATTCTTAATGAACAGTTTGTAAAGGATATTAAAGCCACATATGTTCCCTACTTCCATCCTCTATAAATCAAGGCATTGCATATTATATCTGAAATGATAGAAGCAACTCTATTGACTGAGGAATATTTACATTAAAGCCAGTATATTCATTCAACTAAAATAACCACTTATTAGCCTAAAACTAACAAACATTAAAGTGAAAAAACAACTGTACATTTCCTCATTTAAAAGCTCTATTTCCACACATGTCTTTGCTGGTAAAGCTACTCAATATTTAATTTCTTCCATCAGCTGATAAGGCAAATTAAACTTCCATGTATTTATTCCAAAGTGGCAACAACATCTTTATTTCTATGTAATCAGTTTTACTTAAAAGGTGTGAAAAACTGATTCGTTTTTTATCTGATTCTTTTGCCATCAACCCTGTCTTATCATTATGCGACCCATTTGACTAATGAATGTGTGTGGTTCAATACATGCTAATTTATGTGCAGACAGACAGCCAATTAAGATGCCACACATTAAACATATACAGACTTCACCACAGGGTCATGTATTTGGATCTATTAGGCAGCACAGATAATCACAGCATACACACTGGTCAGAGCAGGATAATTAAAGGAACAGACACATAATCAATGCAATGAAATAAACTGTTCACCTACTGCCCGTGTGTTCATTCCTACCTTTGTCGCCATCGTTGGATATTTTGCGGAGATCAACAAAGTGTGTTCCTATGGCAACATCATTGACTTTATCAGAGTCCCTAATCTGGACCTTCATCCGTTTGCAGAGCGGAGGAAACAACTCTGTGAAGACGACTTGTTCATTCCAGATGGGTTCATAGCTGCTCTTCTGGACCGAGGTCTTCCCCTGAACCACAGAAACATTAGCAGCTTTTCATCTTATACAGTCAATCAGTTTGGGTGCACAATGGCTAAAAAATATGAAACATGCATTAAATCCTGCTCTGGTTTTCCACGCAGTTGCAATAATATTTATTTAATTTCCTCTAAAGACAGCTGTGGCAGAGCTCTGCTTCCATTAATAAGACAATGTTGACTGTGTGCTATTTCTGCCCTGCTTTTCTATTTTTCTTTTATTCATCATCATCATCATCATCATCATCCATGGGTGAAATTAGCTCAATATCGATGTCCGATTCGAGTATGAGGGTGATTTATCTCTACTTCACTTCAATAGACACCAATTTGTTTCTATTAAGTTATAATTCTCTCTTTGGCCATAACGTTGAAATAATTATATTTTCAGACAGACTCCACTTTTACTTTACTTTATTCCTATTTACATACATCAATAATCACCTTTAATCAGGTGATCATTACATTGTCCACATTGTCACTGTCATTTTATGAGAAGATATAATAATATTTCATTCCAACTTTATGGGCAATAGTGTATATAATAACTAAATCCAGGTTTTTATGTGTGTATCTGTTCTTTCTGAGCATAGTTTCAGAAACTATTGAGCATAAAACAAAACGGCACTGACACTGCAGTTTTTATTCCAGCAAGTGTCAAAAGAGACAGTGTTTGTGTTCCAGTTCAGAGTGAACAGATGCACCATTTCAAAAGGTACTTCTTTATTACTGAAATAAAACAACAACAACAACAACAAAAAAGAAAATGTTCAAGGTCTCTGTGGAGGTTACAGGCACACAGCAGCAGGTACTTTTATTTTTTTATTTTCACTTTCATATACTGATGGGAAATGCATACAAGCTCCATCCATAGATGTATCTCTCCTTTCTGACCATGAAAAAATGTTAAGAAACGAACTTTGCGGATGCTGTGGTATTGTTTGGACACTGCCATTAAAAGCTTTATAGATCCACAACACAGAAATCTGTAGTTTTCATCTACAGAAGCAATAAGACACAAAGCAAAATACAAGAGATTTAGGGTGAGGAGGGAATTACTTTCTGCCCAGCAAACTGCACTTGAACATAGGGGTCCACCAAGTCCCTGTTCTCCCCTATCAGAGCCTTCTTCACATTTGCCATGATGCTGGTGTTCATTTTCGGAAGGCCCTCGGCTCGATAAATCCTGACATAAAACCTGGCCCACTGCCTCTCTGCTGGGATACCCTCAGGAAGCAGGAGGTTTCTGTAACACACACAGTCAAATACGGTGCATGCATTATGTGACAAGAACAGCTATTTTACTTGACAGGATTTAAAGTCATTATTACCCCTCTATCTCATCTTCATCAGTCTCATTGGCCTTGTGCGGGGTCTTGATGTTGTCGCCTTTTCCGACCACAGCGATGTCACACTTTACATATCCTTTGCACCCGGCTGTGATGTCATCAGGATCAGAGAGTATGGCCCACTTGTGATAAAACTGGTGTTCTGGAGCAGGAAATGATTCGTTAAACCAATTGACTAACAACAGTAGAGCATGTACAGTGGTGGCAAAAGCTTTAGGGATATATATATCCCTAAAGCTATCCCTATCAACTGAGCCACGGGCGGCTGTGGGTCAGTTGGTAGAGTGGGTCGTTAGGGTCAAAGGTTAAAGCTGTGGCTCAGTTGGTAGAGTGGGTCGCCCAATGACCGAGAGGTTCGCGTCCTGGCTCTGGCTGTCCACATGTCGAAGTGTCCTTGGGCAAGACACTGAACCCTGACTTAGGCCCCCAGTAGGACTGACCTTAGACCTTAGAAACCTACTGGTGTGTGAATGGGTGAATGAGAGGCTAATGTAAGGCGCTTTGAGCACCATGAAGGTGGAAAAGAACTATATAAGTGCAGTCCATTTACCATATATATATATATATATATATATATATATATATATATATATATATATATTATATTACATTAAGAACCTCTTAAGTCATTGAAGTCTGCCCAGTAAAAGACAACATGTTAGTTACCTAAAGCCTGTTTCCACTCTGCACTTATTTTAGCGTCTCAATGACGACAAAAGCGTACTGGTCCCATGGTACCCATTACTATTTAGGTCACCATTCTGCTCAGGGTCCCAAGTGTACCGTACTGCTCCATTTGGGAGGAGCCAAGCACTGCCAGAAAGTGATTGGATAAGGAAAAGCGCCAGATTAAGCTGAAAAAAGTGTGCAGTAATTATGGCGGGTGAATAACCATAACAGTCATACGACGTGATGACACGTGATGACACTTCCACCAAACAGCACACCTCCTTCTGAAGGTCTCCCTGGACCAGGGGTCTGGGGTCCTACAGAGCCGCTGTCCTGCATGTTTTAGGTGTAACTCTTCCAACACCTGATCATTAACGGCTCATAACGACTGTCAGCTGTGTGGAAGACGGAAACACTTAGAACAGGTGTGGCTCTGTAGGACTGCAGACCCCTGGACCACACAATGGCTGTCCAGAAGAGACCCGTACCGTACCTGTACCGAACCCGACCAGACCCGTACCGTACCTGTACCGAACCCGACCAGACCCGTACCGTACCTGTACCGAACCCGACCAGACCCGTACCGTAACTGTACCGAACCCGACCAGACCAGTACCGTAACTGTACCGAACCCGACCAGACCCGTACCGTAACTGTACCGAACCCGACCAGACCCGTACCGGACTGCAGAGTGAAACATGGCTTCAGAGTAAAGTGTAGATTCTGTTTTCACGGGGGTTTGTCTGTTTACTTGTCTGTTAATAAGATAACTCAGCAATTTGTGAAAAGATTTTGACGACATTTTCAGTAAATGTTGATACTGGCACAAGGAACAAATAATTTCATTAATTAATTAAATTAATGAATTGGTGATGATGATGGAGGGATCTGTGCTTTCTGAGTGCTTTTCCAGTTTATTTACTTTGTCTTTTTACCAATAAACACAAACAAGTATTTGCATTTGTTTGTGTTTGTCGGATGTAGCCAGATGTTTGATGTTTCTGCAAATATTTGATGGTAATATTTGAAATTGCATTAAATTTGAATGGTTTCTGAAGCCTTTTATCCAGTGCTGTATATATAGGTCTGTACATGGGAAAATATAAAATATATAGTCTGTATTTTACCAGGTTGAGAGTAAACAGTCCCAACGTCCATCTTGAAGGTTCCAACCAAAGTTCCACTCCGAAGAAGGTTTTTAGAGTGAATGACCTAATCCAACAAAATCAAAATTTAGGTTCAAAAAGATGAACAGATTTGTTTCCATGCATATTGACATGCTCAATCCCAATGTTTCTCATCATTGCTGACACTTTTAAGTAACTCCTGATGCAAAACTGCAGCAGTTTGTCTTTGTTTAACAGTTATTGACCATCCACCTCCTTCTGGATCAGTTCAAAGGTTCACATCTGGAACTTCAATTCTTTTTTTTCTGCACGGTGCCTCCAGGTGTTAACTCCTAACACTGTGTAGTGCAGCCAAAGGTGGTGAGTCACACTGCACCAGTTTGTTCAACACTCCTGCAGGATGTAACTTTTATGAGTAGAGATTACTCACAGAAAGTTTGATGATCTTGTCAAACATGACGTCAGGAGGGACGTGGAAGTCGAACACGAAATACTGCAGAGAATAGAAAAAGAGCGCATCGATTAAAATTCACTGATTTACTCTGTGGGATCATAGTTTGACTATGATTCGTTAGGGTAACTTTACACTGCGACACCCAAACACAACAGTGGATCTGAATAAAGTTTGTGAACGTAAACAGGTGACGTCTCTGCTCAGCGTCTTCAGAGACAAACAGTACTGAGAACCAGAGCACTCAAAAATACACTAAGGAGTCAAAGCAATTAACTCAAATGAACTGTTGGTTTATGGTGAAGTACCCCCAACAAAAAAATCCTTGTGTTTTACTCCATCCTTTATAATAATAGCACTCCTCCATCGACCACAGACGATCATGTACAACAGTCACTTTCAGATTAACCCTAACCCTGAACAAACTACATCCAAAAGGGTCTGGACACGAGGACACAAAGCTTAAAAAACTATTATCTCTATCGGGCTAGCATCCAATCCTTCTATTCACACAGAGAGTATCACACTAAGTGTCACTTCCACTCATGACAGGACAGAACCAACAGTCTGAGCTCAACATGATGTGCTGTTCACAAACACTAACAACTGACTGTAAGTCCCTACTGACGACAGCTGAGTTATGCCTTTTATTATTACACCTGGAAATCAATCTGACATCCAATCATTAATAAGAACTGACAGATTCACTTCATTTTCCCTGTGTGTGTGTTTGTGTGTGTGTATATATATGTGTGTGTATCTGTGTGTGTGTGTATATATATGTGTGTGTTTGTGTGTGTGTGTATGTGTGTGTGTCTGTGTGTGTATATATATGTGTGTGTATGTGTGTGTGTGTGTATATGTGTGTGTGTGTTTTTAAATTTGCAGTGAAATATTTAGAACACACATGGTTTGAATGTCGCTGCTTTTATTCATAATGTGTTTAATGTGTATTTGTTTTTAGTCATTGTGTTTTATGGAAGTGTAATGAAATTCTTCGGCAGGTCTCATTCATCTCAATGGAACAAACTTGGTTAAATAAAGGTTAAATAAAGTCAATAAAATCAGTGTATCTAGTCAGGTATTTTTCTCCTGCTATCTAACCAGTGTAATTAGTCTAACCATAGTTTCTCCATTCACTGAGATACAAAGCTTGGAATGTATTAAATATAACTAGCAATATATTAAATTGTAGTGATAAAATAAAACTTGAAGTTATAGGTTAAAAACCTATGAAAATGTTTTCACCATCATTTTACTTTGTGAATGTTTAAGGCTAACAGTTGACTCACCTCATTGTAGTACGGGCAGTTGGTGGATTCTTTCATCGATGTGTACTTCCTATCATCTCCGATTTCCACACAAACCACCGGGTCCATGTTGAGGCCGATCAGCTGACGGGCCTCAATGATTGTGATGCTAATCTGGTGGGAGACAGTTACACATCAAATATGAAACTTGTGTGTTTAAAACAAGTCAAGTCTGCCTCCACAGACTGACTTATTCTGCAGGAATGATCATCAATCATACAGGCACAGATTAATTATCCTACAGACAATTCAAAGGAAAACAAACTGAATCAATCTTTTTATTCATCTGGAATAATCCGGGTAGGGTTGTCACGATACTAAAATTTCCAACTCGATACCGATACTAAGGATAATACATATTTCGATACTGGAGATGTGAGGGATTCCTTTTAAAATGTCCTCCATGGACTGATAAAAAAAGGTAGTGAGTGCGGGTGCAGAATAAATGCATGTCTATCTCTTGGTAAGTTAAGGTAGGTCTATCTTTTTGCTCAAGCCCTTCTGCAGTGCTAACTGTAAGACTCTTTATGGTCGAGCATTATGTGCGCGGGCGGCAGCGTATTGCATCATGTGACCACCGTGGACCCCTTGCGGGACAATGGCAAGCCAAAGTGTTCACATAGCCACGCGTTATATCACGCGTTACAGAACGCGTGCCATTGTGCGCGCCAGTGCGCTATGGCAAGCCAAAGTGTTCACATAGCCGCGCGTTGTGTTTCTCATATCACGCGTGCCAGAACGCGTTTTGGCACGCTATCACGCGTTACATTACGCGTTCTAGCACGCGTTCTGACACGCCACCACGCGTTCGGCAACGCGGTCTAGCACGCGCAATGGCACGCGTTTTAGCACGCGTTCCGTAACGCGTGCTAGAACGCGCTCTGTAACGCGTTCTAGCACGCGTAATGGCGCGCGCAATGGCACGCGTTTTCGCATGCGTCATGGAACGCGTGCTGGAACGCGTGCTATATGGTAATGATCTCCTCCCACTGATTTTCTCCGCCAATTAGTTTGTAGTGCTTCCAGCCAATCACTGTTCAACACAACGAGTCCAGAATAACTGAGCACTGATCTTACCTTCACAAACGAAGTGCATTCACTCAATGTTTAATTTTTGCTAAATATTTTGACTTTTCCTTCATCAATCTACTTTATTTAACTTGTTCAACTTTAGTGTGTCTATTCTTAAGGGTTTGTTTATTGTATTTTAATTCTTATTCTGTTGTGCTAATCTAACACATGAGCTGGCTGTAGGTTGCATGTTTTGCCACTAGATGGCGAAGTAAGACGATAGATGATAGCAATGCAGTTTAATCCTCAATGCAAGTAAAAGGTGCAAAACAATAGAAGATGAAATATGTCAGAATCATAATTCTTTATTTGTCCATCCACACGTGAAATGGATGCGACACTCCCTTAAGACCGTGCAAAGATGCAAAAAGCAAAATAATATATACAACTATACAACTTACAAATATAATAATATACAAGATAAGAAAGACTATAATAAGAATAAGTAAAGTGTAAAGTATTAATAAGAATATAGAGAAAGATATGGATAAAATATACCCCGGAGGTAATATAAATATGAACATAGTTATGCATACTACTATATGCATGGTTAAACATCAAGTGTCAATTTCAAGAGTACAACAGAGAGCAAGGGAGACCACAGGTGTCAATGGTCCTGTCAATCACACCTATTACATGTTAAATTAAAAACTTTAAATCCTGAATCAACTAAAGTTGAACAAGTTAAATAAAGTAGATTGATGAAGGAAAAGTCAAAATATTTAGCAAAAATTAAACATTGAGTGAATGCACTTCGTTTGTGAAGGTAAGATCAGTGCTCAGCTATTCTGGACTCGTTGTGTTGAACAGTGATTGGCTGGAAGCACTACAAACTAATTGGCGGAGAAAATCAGTGGGAGGAGATCATTACCATATAGCACGCGTTCCAGCACGCGTTCCATGACGCATGCGAAAACGCGTGCCATTGCGCGCGCCATTACGCGTGCTAGAACGCGTTACAGAGCGCGTTCTAGCACGCGTTACGGAACGCGTGCTAGAACGCGTGCCATTGCGCGTCCTAGACCGCGTTGCCGAACGCGTGGTGGCGTGTCAGAACGCGTGCTAGAACGCGTAATGTAACGCGTGATATGATAAACACAACGCGCGGCTATGTGAACACTTTGGCTTGCCATAGGCTTGCCATAGTGCGCATACCAGAGCGCGTCCTGTAACGCGTGATAGTGCGCCAGTGCGCGTGCTAGAACGCATTCTGTAACGCGTGATAGTGCGCCAGTGCGCATACCAGAGCGCATTCTGTAACGCGTGATATAATAAAGACAACGCGTGGCTATGTGAACACTTTGTCTTGCCATACGGGACTAGCAGCGCACACGTCAAAAATGATAGGCTGACATGCTCACGGTGGCCTCCGTGGTGGTAACGTGATACTATGCGCTACCGCCTGGCTGCCGCCCGCGCGCATAAACGTTCGACTATATCGAGGCCTTTAAAAGCAAAGTAACATGGGATGGTCCAATCACAGACCTATAGAAATAGTGTATAGGTCTGTGGTCGCACTGGCGTCATCCCGTGTGCTGTCAGAGGCAGCTGGAGAAAAAAAGAGACTTTAACTTACACGCCGGCATTACGGCTGTGCCAGAGCTGACCGCATTGATGCCTGTTTACAATTCTTAACGTTACCCGCTACAAAAAAGCGGCGACGCCATAAAAACAAAAATCGATTTTCCAGCAACTTAGTATCTAATTAGATACCAAGGGTCAATATCGATTTAGTATCTAAAATCGATTTTTTTGACAACCCTAGATCCGGATGTCAGCCAGCATTTGTGCCAGATTTATGAGTGAGTTGTTTTTTTTTCTCCCCAGGTCAAAATAAGGTTTCATTTAACTGGCTCCACAGCAACATCTCTCTGGTTTTTCAATAATAAAAGAGGAGAACAGGAAGGAGAATATAGAGGGTGAGTCTGCAAACATTAATAACCTCTCATTCAGGTGTATGAATGGATTTGTTTTAAATAGCTCACTAATTAGCACTGCAGCTAATCTCAGCTCTGCAGTCACAGTCGTATTCAACAATTAACACCGTCCTCAAATCATTAGTCATATGGACATTGTTATAGTTTGACTTCTTACATTTCTGTTTTGTTAGACATACATGGTACAATTCCTATTGTTAGAGTTGACCACCCACCAGCCCTCATTAACAACATTCCTTATAGCCAGTTCCAGCATTGAATGTGATCATGAGAAGGCGTTTGTGTTCCAGGCTGAATTTAGGGATAGGCCTTACCATCATAAAGTCATTGAGCAAACATACACCAAGGCGCACTCTCTCTAATGTAACACACCCTTATTTTGTGACCCCTTTACAGCACATTATCATTATCATTATTATTAGACACATCATCACAAAAAACTGGTCCATTATTGAAAGTGATGCTCAGCTGTGTGAGGTGTTTCCTAACCCTACTCTGAGGTATAAGCTGGTATAGAAGTGAGACCTGGCTAACAGAGTCCTGCACGGTTCTGATTTTGACAAACCGCAACCGCCCGTACCCGTCATGTTCAAACCCGTATCCGACCCGTTTTCCGACGAAAAAAAAATTACAAATCCGCACCCAAACCGACCCGCTATAAATGAACCCGATATCCAACCCGAACCCGGAAGAAAATGTCAGCTTAAATACAAACATTTATTGCCACGAATATACTGAACAGTGACATAGCCAAGGCAGAGCCAAATAAAAATGTTGTTAAACAGTAGCAGACAAATAATAAACTCAAAAACTATTTTTATACATGAGCTCACACACACACACACTCACACACACACACACACACACACACACACACACACACACACACACACACTCACACACACACACACACTCACACACACTCACACACACACACACACTCACACACACACACACACACACACACACACACACACACACACACTCACACACACACACACACTCACACACACTCACACACACACACACACTCACACACACACACACACTCACACACACACACACTCACACACACACACACACACACACACACACACACACACACTCACACACACACACACACTCACACACACTCACACACACACACACACTCACACACACACACACACACACACACACACACACACACACACTCACACACACACACGCTTGAAAAACACATCAAGAAGGAAGCCGACAGGAGGCAGTTATACAAGTCCAAACTAAAGAACAGTTTTTATCCTATGAACCGCAAATTAGACCCGCGATCACTCACGTCCGACCCAAACCGAACCCGTATCCGACACAGCACAACATTTTTCACCCGTTTCGTGAAAATCTGCGGTTCACCCACGGGTCACCCGCGGGTACCAGAACCCGTGCAGGACTCTGCTGGCTAACCAAACCTACGGGCACTGCCCTCACTGCACAAATGTCCTTCAGTCTAAAACATTCATTCATATAAAAACCAACAGAACATACAAACAGAATAATTTCATCAATTGCAACACAACATTTGACATTTATCACCTTACTTGGCCATGTGTGGACGGCTGTTTTTATGTTGGGCGCACGAAAAGACACATGAGGGATTTGTTTGGCTGAACATAAACAACAAGGTTTATCCTGTGGCCGGACATTTCAGCCAATACCGTAACAGGAACGACACACTTCTTAGGATACAGAGTGTGGAGCATGGAGGAGGGGATAGATTAAAGAAATTAAATCAGACGTCCACAGTAACACCTCCAGCACAAAGCCCTTCAGTAGGTACACACCTGATAATCCACTGGTCGTCCAGAGCTCGGTTCCATCTTGATGTCTGGCTTTGACCTAAAACAAATACAACACCTTTTTTTGGATCATAGAGGATGTTTGTGTGTAAAATGTTTGTCCATACAAATGTTATGTCCTTAAAATTCACACTTAGAGCGTATTCACATAGTAAAGTTCGGACCAAGGTTCAGACCAGAACCTTTTTTTTGCCTTTTCACACTGTACTTATAATCCAGACTTTATTTACAGTCTTCATTCACACTGTATTGAATCAAATGGACCAACCGACTTTAGAACGTCATGTCGTCAATGCGTGTACAGTGTGCGTCTCTCTATACTCGACCCTGATTGGTTAATAGATGAGCACGCTACACTGTTGTAGGAAATGTTCCCAGATAATGGACCCAGTTACGAGTTTCATAATTTTTGCCCTATTTTGTCAATGTTGGCGTACTCTCGTACCAGTGTTCCCACCAGTGGCTTGTCTCTAATTCAGTCTTTATAGAATCATCAACCGACCACATTTCAATTAAATACCTGCTTTCCTCGTCTCCCCATGTATTCCTGCGACTCATGCTTGGACGTTGACTAGATTCCGCGCACATGACTGTGACGTAATTGGTCCGATAGTCCGGACTTTCCTAAACAGACGTTTCACACTGTGCACCAGCGAACCTTGGTCCGGACCGAGACCAACTCCTCAGCTCGGACCAAAGACTCGGTCTTTAGTCCAGACCAAGGTTCGGGGGAGGTTTCACACTTGTCAATAAGGTTCGAACTTTCCTGGAAAGTCCGGATTTTCTGAGTGCAGTGTGAATACGCCCATATTTAAGTCTGACTCTTTACACATGTAGAGTATGCAGTGTTGGGAAAATCAATTTGAAATCTAATTGTTATTATTTTACCACAGTACACATTTTAGTTATAGTGTAGTGCAGATACTTAAATATGATTAGCTTTTTGATGAACAGTCAAAAACCATCATGATCCGCCAAAATAAACCACCACCTACATTTATCTGAGCAAATACTTTAGGCTCTTCCATGCATTGGATAATAATTACAGTGATTAATATGATTCAACTGCAGCTGAAACTTCTTTAACCATAACCGATGAGTAGCTTCTCATTTTTTAAAGGACAAACATTGGACAGTGAAGGTCATGTGATGGATGTATGAGGCAGAGGAGTGAGGAAGATGAAGGGATTACAAGCCTGTGGGGGCAGTGTTAACGATCCAGGGTTGTTTCAGTTGGTCAGGTTCAGTAAAATTATGTCCATTAAATGACTTTATCACATTACATAAATATACAGAATGACCAGATCTGGATGGACATCACTGGGTTTTTCTTTGCAGATGACACAGGTATATTCCAAGATGACAAAACCAATATTTATCAGGTTCAGATTGTGAAAGATTGACCATGAGGCATCAACTGTGAACTACACTGACAATCTGGGATTTTCTGGAGAACATTTTACACACACACACACACTCTCTCTCTCTCACTCACTCGTCATCTGAACCCACTTTATCCTCACTTGGGTCACAGGGGGCCTAATCCAGCTACAATAGGTGAGGGCGGGGTCAGAGGTCACACTGTATGAGACAACAGTTAATCTCAGAGCTGAACATATAAGGATAAATAATGACTCTCACATTCACACCTATGGGTGATTTAGATTAACCAGTTAACCAATCAGTGCATGTGTTTGGATGGTGGGAGGAAACTGGAGAACCTGGCGAAAACCCATGCGGACACGGAGAGAACATGTGAACTCCACACCAAAAGGTCTGGTGTGGGATTCGAACCAGGGTCCTTCTGTCTGTGAGCCACCAGTGCTAACCTCTGCACCACCGTGCTAACCGCTGCACCACCGTGCTAACCGCTGCACCACCGTGCTAACCGCTGCACCACCGTGCTAACCGCTGCACCACCGTGCTAACCGCTGCACCACCGTGCTAACCGCTGCACCACCGTGCTAACCGCTGCACCACCGTGCTAACCGCTGCACCACCGGTGCTAACCGCTGCAAAACCGGTGCTAACCGCTGCACCACCGGTGCTAACCGCTGCACCACCGGTGCTAACCGCTGCACCACCGGTGCTAACCGCTGCACCACCGGTGCTAACCGCTGCACCACTGTGCCGCCATTTTACACAGTGTTGTAAAATATAAAAGAGTTTGGTGAAAAATGTATGTAACTTTTGCATAAACATTGTTATTGGCATTAATGATGCCAACACTACAGAAAAAATATGGTGTGACTGTTTTTTTTTTATCACCAAAGACTTTTAGCAAAAACTACTGGAAGACAAATGGTTTTAACGTTGGGGTCAAACCAGCATTTTAATTTAACTATTTGCTTATCTTTCTTTACTAAGTGATTATTCTTCCATTTATCTTGGTATTCCATTGTGCAGTGTTGTTACATGGAACTATGTTGTATCACTGACAGTACATACATATATGGGACTAGACACTGTAACCCTGAATAAGTTAGCAGAACTCCAAAAATGTAAGGCAATCAATTGCCTCAATTATTTAAAGTTGATGAAACTTGTGGACACATGTGGAAACATGTGGACATCCAGAGCCGGGACGTTAACCTCTGACTCTTCAGTCATTGGACGACCCGCTCTACCAACTGAACCACAGCCGCCCCTGAATAAAATGACTGTGTTTAGTGATTGTAATGTTTTTGGTGTGATAGATATTGGGTCAGGGGTCAAAGGTTAGGGTTAGGATTAGTGGTGTGATAGATATTGGGTCAGGGGTCAAAGGTTAGGGTTAGGATTAGTGGTGTGATAGATATTGGGTCAGGGGTCAAAGGTTAGGGTTAGGATTAGTGGTGTGATAGATATTGGGTCAGGGGTCAAAGGTTAGGGTTAGGATTAGTGGTGTGATAGATATTGGGTCAGGGGTCAAAGGTTAGGGTTAGGATTAGTGGTGTGATAGATATTGGTGGTTTTTGTTCTGAATTCTAATATTTCATCATCTACATCAGTTCAGTTTATTTTTTTCAATCGTCCTTATTTAAAACAATAGAAATGACAGAACAATATGATTCTAATCATTTAATGACTTCATTCCACTCAGTTTTTCCTCATATGTTTTTCAGTTCTGTTCATTTATATCCACAATAGTTCACCTTAATAAAAAAATATTAGTTAGAAGAACTTAAAAAGAACATGTTACAGTAACTGAATATATTTAAGTTATTAAAACTATGACTGAAAGTGTGAGTATTAACAACTGAATATATTTAATTATTCTCAACATTGGGGTTATAGTGTGGGTGTAATTGGTTTAATTAAAAGTGGTTCCAGCCCATTTAGCTGTTTTTAGGTTCAGATGGTGAATCACTAGAATGACCTCCCAAGACAATAAAACAGAAGCGTCATTAATGTAATCAGTGTATTGGCTGATTTTACAAGCCAAATGATCTGCTGTAAAAAAAAAAAGGGTTTGTTATGACTAAAGAAAAGGAAACCTCTTATTGGAGACATTGGTGGTGACAGCAGTGACAGAGGCTAAAGAGATGGTGTCTGGGTCCAGGGTTCCTGCAATATGCATCGCTTTTCTGTCCAGGTCCTCCATGTCCAGGATAGCTGGCTCATCTGAAAGATATTCACAAGATGTTTTTAATGTGCAGCATTTATTCAAAAAAACCACATTGTTCACATGTATTCAGCTGTACTTGTCCACTACATATGAATAATAAAAGACACCTCTGACTTTTAACATGTCAGCAGGAAGTTAACCACTCTTTTTTTTGGCTCAAACCCATGTTGTAATTAATAATAATAATAATGGATTACATTTCTATAGCGCTTTTCAAGGCACCCAAAGCACTTTACATTATTGATCCATTATTCATTCACTCTCACATGTTCCCTCTGGTGGTGGTAAACTACATATGTAGTCACAGTTGCCCCGGGGCAGACTGACAGAAGCGTGGCCCCTCTGACCACCACCCAACATTCATACGTATTCATACACCAGTGTGAGTGACACTGGAGGCAAGGAGGGTGAAGTGTCTTGCCCAAGGACACAACGGACTGACTAGGACAGAGCGGGAATCGAACCGCCAACCCTTCGGTCAATGGACGACCCGCTCTCCCAACTGAGCCATGGCCGTCGTAATGTGTTTTTTGGTTGTTTACCTCCTTTCTTATGGTCGTCTTTCGAGCTCTTGATCTTGCTGAGCTTCATGGCTGAGAAAACTCCTTTCCCCGCTCTGGTGGAGAAGAAAGACAGGCGAATGAAGAAAGGAGAATTGATATCATGGAAGAGGACATGTGTCTGATCCGTTGACTTTTCAGGTTTATACTTTCAGAAGATAAGACCCCACCAGTGAACTCATAAGATTAATCAAAATGCAATCCAACACCATAACGTCCGCTGTGTGTCCCAGCTCGGCATCTAATTCCAGTCCATCTAAGTCCCCCTCCCATCACCACACATTCTGGAGACCCTCAATCACAAAACAAAAGTATCCAGTTTCTTCACGTTGATATTATCTGTATCAAATATCACCACGACAACAAAGAGCTCATGATGTCAGTAGCAGGGCGACAAATGAGCAGCCTTAATAATTAAAAATGAGTGTGACCGTCCAATTTGCTGCGGATATAGATACATGTCAGGAAATTAATGAATAGGAGCTTTTCCTTTTGTTTACTGAAGCATTCAGGGTGTATCAGAGTTCGCTTTTCTGATCTTTCCCCGAAGGCAACGTTCAAACTCATTTCACGGATTACAGAAAAAAAATCACAAGGACTTTTTTTAATTTAAAAGAAATATACATGTCTTGAAGTATTTGATTTGATAGATGTGGAAGTGAATGCTAAATAAAAAATGATACCTTAAAAAAGAGGAATAAAAGTCAACAAAGGCTCAAGAGGTACTTATCGAACTGTCAAATTAAATCAAGGCCGTTCACACAATAGTCAGTGGGTTTTCAACTCCATCTCCATCTTGTCTGAAACTGTTTATTTCATTGAACTGGTGAAACTCTTCTGTTAACCATCTGTGTATGAAGGAATAAATGGAAGGCAACATCAACTCATTTAAAGAACATTGATCTGAAACAATACAAATAGAATACTCAGTGGTCGCAGTTTTCTTAAAGTTTCTCAATTGTTTTGGCTGTTCAAACACTTATTTTACTTTTAATGTATTGTGCAAAATTAAAATTATACCCACTTTTAAATCCACTGATCCAGGTATCTCTCAATTTAGCACAAGTACAAAAAACAAAAATACTGTTTGTGAAAGGAAGAAAAAACATTTTATTTTCATACGTACCACCTCTGGTTCAACCCCGTTCAACAGGCGGCAGCTTGGATTAATATAAATCCACCCAAACAAAAAACTGTCCTCAGTTTCCTCCTATATTCCCATAGCTGTCAAGTACCAGCACTCCACACACATAATAGTTGAACAGATCAGCAGGTGATGCCAGGTGGAGAGGAGGAGAGAGAGGAAGAGGAGGAACATTTAAACAAAGAGGAGGAGTGAGGAGCGTTAGAGCAGCGTTAGAGCAGCGTTAGAGCAGCGTTAGAGCAGCGTTAGAGCAGCGTTAGAGCAGCGTTAGAGGAGCGTTAGAGCAGCGTTAGAGCAGCGTTAGAGCAGCGTTAGAGCAGCGTTAGAGCAGCGTTAGAGCAGCGATAGAGCAGCGATAGAGCAGCGATAGAGGAGCGTTAGAGGAGCGTTAGAGCAGCGTTAGAGCAGCGTTAGAGCAGCGTTAGAGCAGCGTTAGAGCAGCGTTAGAGCAGCGTTAGAGCAGCGTTAGAGCAGCGATAGAGGAGCGTTAGAGCAGCGTTAGAGCAGCGTTAGAGGAGCGTTAGAGCAGCGTTAGAGCAGCGTTAGAGCAGCGTTAGAGCAGCGTTAGAGCAGCGTTAGAGCAGCGTTAGAGCAGCGATAGAGGAGCGTTAGAGCAGCGTTAGAGCAGCGTTAGAGCAGCGTTAGAGCAGCGTTAGAGCAGCGATAGAGGAGCGTTAGAGCAGCGTTAGAGCAGCGATAGAGCAGCGATAGAGGAGCGATAGAGCAGCGATAGAGCAGCGTTAGAGCAGCGTTAGAGCAGCGTTAGAGCAGCGTTAGAGCAGCGTTAGAGCAGCGATAGAGCAGCGATAGAGGAGCGTTAGAGCAGCGTTAGAGCAGCGTTAGAGCAGCGTTAGAGCAGCGTTAGAGCAGCGTTAGAGCAGCGTTAGAGCAGCGTTAGAGCAGCGTTAGAGCAGCGATAGAGCAGCGATAGAGGAGCGTTAGAGCAGCGTTAGAGCAGCGTTAGAGCAGCGTTAGAGGAGCGTTAGAGCAGCGTTAGAGCAGCGTTAGAGCAGCGTTAGAGCAGCGATAGAGCAGCGATAGAGGAGCGTTAGAGCAGCGTTAGAGCAGCGTTAGAGCAGCGTTAGAGCAGCGTTAGAGCAGCGTTAGAGCAGCGTTAGAGCAGCGTTAGAGCAGCGTTAGAGCAGCGATAGAGGAGCGTTAGAGCAGCGTTAGAGCAGCGATAGAGCAGCGATAGAGGAGCGATAGAGCAGCGATAGAGCAGCGTTAGAGCAGCGTTAGAGCAGCGTTAGAGCAGCGATAGAGCAGCGATAGAGGAGCGTTAGAGCAGCGTTAGAGCAGCGTTAGAGCAGCGTTAGAGCAGCGTTAGAGCAGCGTTAGAGCAGCGTTAGAGCAGCGTTAGAGCAGCGTTAGAGCAGCGATAGAGCAGCGATAGAGGAGCAATAGAGCAGCGATAGAGGAGAGTTAGAGCAGCGATAGAGGAGCGTTAGAGCAGCGACAGAGCTGCGTTAGCGCAGCGGTAGAGCAGCATTAGAGCAGTGATAGAGCAGCGTTAGAGCAGTAGTCTATGTTAGCCTCTGTGTGCAGTAGCCTATGTTAGCCTCTGTGTACAGTAGCCTATGTTAGCCTCTGTGTGCAGTAGCCTATGTTAGCCTCTGTGTGCAGTAGCCTATGTTAGCCTCTGTGTGCAGTAGCCTATGTTAGCCTCTGTGTACAGTAGCCTATGTTAGCCTCTGTGTACAGTAGCCTATGTTAGCTTCTGTGTACAGTAGCCTATGTTAGCCTCTGTGTGCAGTAGCCTATGTTAGCCTCTGTCTACAGTAGCCTATGTTAGCCTCTGTGTGCAGTAGCCTATGTTAGCCTCTGTGTGCAGTAGCCTATGTTAGCCTCTGTGTGCAGTAGCCTATGTTAGCCTCTGTGTGCAGTAGCCTATGTTAGCCTCTGTGTACAGTAGCCTATGTTAGCCTCTGTGTACAGTAGCCTATGTTAGCCTCTGTGTACAGTAGCCTATGTTAGCCTCTGTGTGCAGTAGCCTATGTTAGCCTCTGTGTGCAGTAGCCTATGTTAGCCTCTGTGTGCAGTAGCCTATGTTAGCCTCTGTGTGCAGTAGCCTATGTTAGCCTCTGTGTACAGTAGCCTATGTTAGCCTCTGTGTACAGTAGCCTATGTTAGCCTCTGTGTACAGTAGCCTATGTTAGCCTCTGTGTACAGTAGCCTATGTTAGCCTCTGTGTGCAGTAGCCTATGTTAGCCTCTGTGTGCAGTAGCCTATGTTAGCCTCTGTGTGCAGTAGCCTATGTTAGCCTCTGTGTGCAGTAGCCTATGTTAGCCTCTGTGTGCAGTAGCCTATGTTAGCCTCTGTATGCAGTAGCCTATGTTAGCCTCTGTGTGCAGTAGCCTATGTTAGCCTCTGTGTACAGTAGCCTATGTTAGCCTCTGTGTGCAGTAGCCTATGTTAGCCTCTGTGTACAGTAGCCTATGTTAGCCTCTGTGTACAGTAGCCTATGTTAGCCTCTGTGTGCAGTAGCCTATGTTAGCCTCTGTGTACAGTAGCCTATGTTAGCCTCTGTGTACAGTAGCCTATGTTAGCCTCTGTGTACAGTAGCCTATGTTAGCCTCTGTGTACAGTAGCCTATGTTAGCCTCTGTGTACAGTAGCCTATGTTAGCCTCTGTGTGCAGTAGCCTATGTTAGCCTCTGTGTACAGTAGCCTATGTTAGCCTCTGTGTACAGTAGCCTATGTTAGCCTCTGTGTGCAGTAGCCTATGTTAGCCTCTGTGTACAGTAGCCTATGTTAGCCTCTGTGTACAGTAGCCTATGTTAGCCTCTGTGTGCAGTAGCCTATGTTAGCCTCTGTGTACAGTAGCCTATGTTAGCCTCTGTGTACAGTAGCCTATGTTAGCCTCTGTGTGCAGTAGCCTATGTTAGCCTCTGTGTACAGTAGCCTATGTTAGCCTCTGTGTGCAGTAGCCTATGTTAGCCTCTGTGTACAGTAGCCTATGTTAGCCTCTGTGTACAGTAGCCTATGTTAGCCTCTGTGTGCAGTAGCCTATGTTAGCCTCTGTGTACAGTAGCCTATGTTAGCCTCTGTGTACAGTAGCCTATGTTAGCCTCTGTGTACAGTAGCCTATTTTAGCCTCTGTGTACAGTAGCCCACATACACAGAATGAATGTGGTTGTATTAAAATGACACTTTGGGGGAAGAAATGTTTAACCCTAACATTTCAACAGTGCAGTTTTTGTGATGCAGTGACACCTCTACTTTATATGACTGAAGTATCTACATGAGCACATGCATATTATTTAATGGAGTTTAGTCTTTGTGCTTCTGTGTAGACCCTTGTTTCCTAAGAAAGGCCTCATTGATTCAGTAATTGATACTCTTTTTCCTGTGATCTCGCCAGTGTTTGTACAGAACTTCATCCTCATTAGTGTCACACACTTAGAATTCTAACAGTTAGAAACCTTTGCAAGTTTAATGACCTGTGTGTGTGGGTGCGTTTATCTTTAGACTGAAAACACTTCACACAGACTCATGAAAAATGAGTGTAATCATCACATTACACAACAATCTATTGTTTTTTTCTATTAAATTCCTTTACTCTTTAAATTTTAATCCTATGACTCCAAATAGAACTCTTGCATTTTTTACCGTGCTATTGCATCAACTGGGCTCAAAAAAAAAATAAAAAAAATTTCAGACTACCTTTTAGACTGAGACAGAACGTCTCATCACAGCAGCTCCAGACATTTTCTTTAATGTAATCATGACTGTTATTATCTGTAATGAGAAGGTCACCTCCTCTATATCCTATAAGTAATAATGTGCAACCTTGAGCAGAGGCGGTTCTACAGGGTGGCACCAAGGGCCATTTGCCCCAGTTTCAATTAAAATATCCATTAATTTTTCAAAATATAATTTAGTGATTTACCTACTCTTACTTACTCTTATTCCTGTCTATTTATGACTACTGTATTTTCTGGACTATAAGGCACACTTAAAAGACTTTAATTTTCTCCAAAAACCACAGTGCACCTTATATGTGGATTAATTGTGGTTGTACTTAGTGACTGGAAATTTTCATAAATTTGGACTTTTTATCTCATCATTTTTATCTCATGACTTTGACTTTGCTTAATATGCCTTATAGCCCAGTGTGCCTTATATATGACAAACCCCCTAAGAAATAAACCCTTCATTGACAGTGTGCTTTATAGTGCGGAAAATGTGGTACTTTTTTATGTCCTGCCCTACCTAGTGAGTTATTTTTCATCCATAAACTGCCCCCCTCCCTCCCCCCCAGGGAAAAATCTCTAGAACCGCCCCTGTCTTGGAGACAATACTGATACCTACACTGGGATTTACCCTAGGAGGCATGTCTTCATATCATCATCCTCTGCTCCCATATCAGGTCTTATCTGGGGAAAGTAACACTGCAATACACAGCAAACATCAGCTCAGCACAGCACTGTCCCAGGAGACAATAGCTCTATACAAGATGGAACAAAGACCTGAAAAGGCAGCGTTTGTGTCTGCAGAAGAAAAGAAAGAAAAGAAATACTTCCTTGGAATCATTTAAAAACACAATAAAAGAAAGATTTTTTTTTCCTTAGATTTTATCTTTAAAGAAATCTTGCAAAATTTGTCTTTAAGATGCTTAGCTCCACAGACCCGAAGTGGGTTCAGCAAAGTCTTATCTGTGGTTGTGGTGTCAGCAATGTCTTAGTTCACTGATCTTTGACTGATTTTTCATTTGCTGACAAGGATTTACTGCAAACAGGCTGACAGCTGGACACGCTGTACAGTAAATGTGCTTCTGTTTCATTTTTACATTAACAGTAAAGTCACAACATCTAGTTCAGTATTTCAACCACCTACCATATTCCATAAACACACACCTATGGCCATACAATCTATGTTTATATTGTCCTATCCTGCTGTGCTACATCGTGAACAACATGTTTCTGTTGCAAAAACCCCACATCTTTGTAGTGAATATTTGAACAGGAGCGAGTGCTACAGTCTGCTGCCAACACAGTCCAGATCTTCTGACCAGTCACAGAAAAAAATCATTAACACCATGTGGGATGATAATCCTCAACTTGACCTGAACTGCCTACGAAGACAAAACTATATTAGAAATATTAGATATATTATATTAGAATAGAATATTATATATATAGGGTTAGGCTAGGGTTATATATATATATATATATATAATATATATATATATATATATATATATATATATATATATATATATATATATATATATATATATATATATATATATAATATATATATATATATATATATATTAGAATATTAGATCTATATTAGAAAATACAATAAACCAATATTTGTTTGTGTAAATGTGTCCATGTTGGGGGACAGAGACAGACAGAAAGACAACAGGAACCTGGGGGGACAGAGCCTTTTCTGGAGTCGCCCCAAACCTCTAGAACTCACTCCCCCTACACTCAACAATTTTAAATGCCTTTTAAAAAGTAATTTATTTAACCCTTTAACTCCTGAGACTTTAACAGTTTCAGTCAAAAATTAATAAAAGAAAATGGATAACAGCCAAAAATGTATAATAAACCAACAAAATAATAAATATCATTAACAAAAAAAAGACAAAAATGGCACAAAAGTGAAGAAAAATAATAAAATACCTGATTAAATGTAGAATTATAAAAATAAGGAACAAAATGAACAAAAACTAAGAGTGTTTTTCTAGTTCTGTCTGATTTTAATGTGCGACTGCTTTGAGTCCTGACCAGTACCATTAAACTGGACCACATCATACCCTAGTACCATTAAACTGGACCACATCATACCCTAGTACCATTAAACTGGACCACATCACACCCTAGTACCATTAAACTGGACCACATCACACCCTAGTACCATTAAACTGGACCACATCACACCCTAGTACCATTAAACTGGACCACATCACACCCCAGTACCATTAAACTGGAAAACATCACACCCTAGTACCATTAAACTGGACCACATCACACCCTAGTACCATTAAACTGGACCACATCACACCCTAGTACCATTAAACTGGACCACATCACACCCTAGTACCATTAAACTGGACCACATCACACCCTAGTACCATTAAACTGGACCACATCACACCCTAGTACCATTAAACTGGACCACATCACACCCTAGTACCATTAAACTGGACCACATCATACCCCAGTACCATTAAACTGGACCACATCATACCCTAGTACCATTAAACTGGACCACATCATACCCTAGTACCATTAAACTGGACCACATCATACCCCAGTACCATTAAACTGGACCACATCACACCCTAGTACCATTAAACTGGACCACATCATACCCCAGTACCATTAAACTGGACCACATCATACCCTAGTACCATTAAACTGGACCA
Source organism: Siphamia tubifer (assembly GCA_020466265.1). NCBI lineage: Eukaryota > Metazoa > Chordata > Actinopteri > Kurtiformes > Apogonidae > Siphamia > Siphamia tubifer. The sequence goes on from CM035805.1 coordinate 40,231,510, forward strand.
CATCATACCCTAGTACCATTAAACTGGACCACATCATACCCTAGTACCATTAAACTGGACCACATCATACCCTAGTACCATTAAACTGGACCACATCACACCCTAGTACCATTAAACTGGACCACATCATACCCCAGTACCATTAATTGGGCTTTTATTGTGTAGTTTGGCTTTTATTGGACTATTTTCACTTCATGTATTGTCTTTGAGTGCCATAAAAAGCACTATACAAATAACTATTATTATTATTATTATTATTTTGGCCTTCTATTCTTTTGCATTTGTGTAAAGCATGATTACTCCAAAGGTTCACCATTATTTCAACTCATCGTTTCATCTTCTACTTTATTTGATGTGTGCAGATCAAACAGCTGGAGCCTTAAATCCTTTCTCTTCGTGTCCAGTCTAAGCATGAGGTCGTCTGCGTGCACATGTGATTTATTTATTAGTCTTGTTGTAGTGTTGCAGATACAGCAGCACAAACAGCTTTATTGGTGCAGCTATAAATCATTGTGCAGAAGCAGAGAAGGTAGAGTGTGTTGATAGAAGAAGCAGAGTGATGGTCAACTTTAGATCCAATTATATTTGATTATGGGAAAAGGATGACTTAACGAGCCACCTACCACTTCATTTGTGGTACTGCTGCACCGTTCTAATAAAATTCTGTTCCCATTGGTTAATTCCATGAGGGCAAACGTTCCGTCCAAACAGTATCTGCGACCTTTTGTCAGAACCCTGTTCAAACAGTCCACCTGTGAATCATGTGTAAAGTCACTTCTTGTATAATTTATGACAAGAGTTTGCTCTTTCTTAAGTGTCTTCCAGATAAAAATACATTTCCACAAACTTTTTAGATAAAACACTTGAAAAACCCTTTGGGATTTGAAGGAAATCCTTCACAAGTTCAAAGTAAATAATTCCTTGGAGGGACATGTGACTCAAGGAAAAAACCAAGAGATAACTTGTCACAGTAAAGTAATATGTGACCCCCCACCACCAAACCAGGCATAAGTGGCACTGAGCCGTTCAGAGCTACAGCTAAATTTAGGCTGGAAGGTGATTTGTTATTAGTGTTTACACCTTATCAAAAAACGGTACCTTAACACCTCTATGTTCACTTCCTGTGGTCATTACATTGAAATCCAATCAATAAAGGTGTTTATTGAGTCAATTATTTAAGCGGTGACAAAAGTTCAGGTATTGCTGAGCAAAGACAAAGACGACTTCCACCTCTTTTCGCCGAACAAAACGATCTCCGTTCCGTGGGTAAACACCCAAGTGTTTGGTACGAGGTAAAAGCTTATATTGAATGTTCTGTCCAATGGTGTAAGCCAAATGATTATAATACGTCACACTTCTGTCCTATTATTATAATATATAAAACTTCTGTGACATGTCCATCAGAGTGTCCTTTAACATCTGTCAACAATTTGTGTCAATCGGATACAAATTATTATGCGTTGCTAAGGACTTCCTACCCCAAAACAGTTCAAAACTTTAACGGACAATATCTAAAAATATGCAAATTGTAAAATATGTCCAAATGTGGATATTAAAATGACCATAACTTTGGTTCTACTTGTGATAGAAACATCATTTTTTCACCATCTTAAACCTTAGTTTCCACTCTACCAAGATACACACATAACTCTGTTTGGATTTACACACACTTATGCCTGGTTTACTGGTGGGGGGTCACATATATTCAGTCTATGGTTATCCTCTGTTGCTTCTATAACATATTCATTTACATTTCCTCACCTTGATGCTAGTGAAAAGCCTTCATCCTTGCAGTTTGATAATGGTCCCTACAGTAGAGGGCGTCTACAGTTGTCAGTCAACATGGGAGGAACTGCCGTAGGGCTTTGGAAAAAAGTGAATGTCTGACCTAGAAAATATCAATAAAGCTGAGCCTTGACATGACATGGAGCTCTAATCCTCCTCACACCTGATGGGTCTGTGGAACATTTTAATAGCCCTGTCACTTCTCATCCATACCTTTTATATCCTGAATTACCTGCAGCTCAATTTGTCTCTGCTTGAGAGGTTTTGGAGATGAAAACTTTCTGAAGATGTTTTAAGTGTGGCCAGTGTTTATTGTCCTTACTCTACTTTCCCTAGTGCACCATTGTTTACAACCATCAAAACACTGACCATATGTGACCCGCCACCACGAAACCAGGCATAAGTGTGTGTAAATCCAAACGGAGATCGTTTTGTTCGGCGAAAAGAGGTGGAAGTCGTCTTTGTCTTTGCTCAGCAATACCTGAACTTTTGTCACCGCTTAAATAATTGACTCAATAAACACCTTTATTGATTGGATTTCAATGTAATGACCACAGGAAGTGAACATAGAGGTGTTAAGGTACCGTTTTTTGATAAGGTGTAAACACTAATAACAAATCACCTTCCAGCCTAAATTTGGCTGTAGCTCTGAATGGCTCAGCGCCACTTATGCCTGGTTTGGTGGTGGTGGGTCACATTTGTATACTATATTATTATTAGAAGGTTATTATATCAGCTTCTCAAAAGTTATTCCAAAATAACTGGCTGATGTGTAGCTTCAAATCCACTCCATGCTTTTCAACATGCAAACTAAAAAAAAAAGAAAAACTCAAAACTATTCTCTATAAGGGTTAGTGAGCAAAGTTTAAAATCATATTTCTTAAATAAGATACACATACATTGTGATAAAAATGTTCAACATGGTTAAAACAGGTAGTTTAAATATTTTTTATAGGCATCTTCTCAAATATGAACCTGTTATCATTATATCTATTAGTCCAAACCACCAACCCTTCAGTTATTGGACCTGCTCTATCTCCTGACCCACGGCCGCCTCATACCTCACATTAGAATTAGCATTAGCATTAGCATTATATTTTACAGTATTCACTTAATCACTTGCCATGATTGCTTAATAATGGTTGTATTGAAATCACCATTTGATTTTAAACCGTATGATTTCAACAAGTTCTGTGAAGCTATAAAAACAGGTGATTGATGGTTGTAATGATCAATTATAGTCCTGAATCTAACATACACAGATTTGAAAACTAATCACATCTGTTCTGTACAGATGCCTCTGAGCACTGAGGATCCTTCCTGTTGTTCATAGACCTGATAAGAGTCTCGACTATTGATCAATATATCAATAAATGGAACAATTTTGTCAGTGTGCCGGTCACTGAAAAGCTCCCGTCCTCGTTTCCAGGGTTCAGTAACAAATATTTGACAATGATAAATTGATCAAATAAATGTGGTGACACCAAACCCATTCATCCAGTCTACATCACAAAGTGAAACTGACATGTCAGTAAGACGGGAGTATTTTGTAGCTTACAAATAAAAACACTTTACAAGAGCAAAAATAAAGGTGGAGTGACAGTAATTTGTTTTGTTGCAAACAACGGGGAGAGTTTACTTTACTTTAGCCGCAGACGTAAACATCTTATTTTCAGGTCGGAAACATTTCTCTTCTAATGTGTTATGACTGGAAAAATAACTCATATTTTATTCTTCTATACTGTAAGTCATAGTTTATTGAATCTGTAATGTTTCATTTCTTTTTTTTAAAGCTCTGTTTTTTTATTGATCACTATAATTCTTAATTTAATACAGGTTTATGTACTCTTATTTTCTCAATATTCATTTTGTTATATAATGACACCAACTGCTGGATGATACAGACGACAGAACGCTCATCTATATCATTATCGTACAGGCTTCCAAAGTACCCATAGGTAGAAAAGGTAAGAAATACAGAAAAAAAAAGTAGTACATTTACTGTAGAAGAAAACAACCTGATGGTACGGAGCAACTGGACAGGCTGCAGCGCCATCTTGGATTTCTGCATCCATCTGCATAAACACACTGACGATTAAATGGACTGTAAACATATAAGTATTTCTGAAGCAAAATGGTCGACTCTTTTTTTTGGAAGAATGTTTTGGATGAATTCTGCAGAGGTTTATGGGTGTTTAAGAAGCTTTGAGGATAAACTGAAACATATTTGATAATACTGTGAAGGATTAGTCTGTGTTTGACCCTGTAACGACCTTTGGGCAGAATGTGCTGAAACAACATCATATAAATAAATGAAGTCGTCAATGATCCTGCACTGACTTTGACAAACACATCAAATGCAACTTGTTAATTGAGACACAGGAGTGGATTTTCACTCCCGTCCCATCCTCAGAGTAAAAAACAATTCCCATCCCATCCCACTCCTGGAGAACTGACTCCCAACATTACTCCCACTCCCATTTTATTTTATTTTTTTTAATAATACACAAACAATTTTTGTGTTTTTTTTAACTGTTTTACTGATCACTTTTCCTTATCACATCCAAAATGAACAAAAACACTGGGTTTTCCTTTATGTGTGTTCCTCTTCAGACCACTTGTCCCCCCTCACTGGAATACTTCACTAATATTTTCCAACCTTTACACCCGTTGTCACGGTCACTTTTAACTCTCATTAAAAGTCGGACTCATTACTTCTAACTGTTCGTTGTAGTTTTCTCTTAATTGCTTCGTCTCCAGCTCCAGTCATTGTTTAATTGAATCACGTGTTTCCTGCACAAGCTCTGCCTTTAGCTTCCGGGAGTGTCCGACAGGAAGTTAAAGCACAGTTGGATTTGTACTTTGGAGTTTAGACTCAGTGAAAGGTGAACAGTAATAAACATTTGTCTTTTTGTTTTTTTAACACCACTGAAAATCATCATCTATTAATGTTGTTCCCACTCCCGCCCATTATTACCTTCCCAATCACAAGGCAAGTTTATTTATACAGCACATCTCATGCACAAGACAATTCAAAGTGCTTTACACAAAATACATTAAAACACAGATAAAAGACAATAGGGAAAAAAATAATAATAATAATTAAGAAACTGTAGAATTAAAAATCACAAAGGGTAAATGTAGTGCAGTGCAGACTCAGAACTAGATTCAAATGCAGCTGAGAACATGTGGGTCTTTAATTTGGATTTAAAGGAACTGATGGTTTCAGCTGATCTAAGGCTTTCTGGGAGTTTGTTCCAGACATGAGGAGCATAGACGCTAAACGCAGCTTCTCCATGTCTGGTTTTGACTCTGGGAACTGACAACAGACCAGATCCAGATGACCTCAGGGCTCTGGTGGGTTCATACTTAGTCAGGAGGTCACAGATGTATTTGGGTCCTGATCCATTCAGAGATTTATAGACCAGCAACAGAACTTTAAAGTCTATCCTCTGACGGACAGGCAGCCAGTGTAAGGACCTCAGAACTGGACTAATGTGGTCCGCTTTTTTTGGTCTTAGTTAGGACTCTAGCAGCAGAGTTCTGAATGAGCTGCAGTTGTCTAATGGATTTTTTAGGTAGACCTGTAAAGACACTGTTACAATAATCAAGCTGACTAAAGATGAATACATGGACTAGTTTCTCCAGGTCCTGCTGAGACATCAAGTCTTTTATCCTTGAGATGTTCTTTAGGTGATAGTAGGCTGATTTTGTGACTGCCTTGATGTGTTTTTCAAAGTTTAGGTCTGAATCCATTACTACACCCAGATTTCTGGCCTGGTTGGTGGTTTTTAGGTTTATAGACTGAAGCTGTGTGGTGACCTGCAAGATTACAAGATGAATAACATTTTGACTCCCATCCCACAGGAGTTCTGGACAAATGTCACCATCTCCATGGTAACAGGAGTAAACAGAACTACATGCTCTATCTCTATACATTAAGTGTCGATGCTTTTACTGGCAGCCTTTTTTTTCCTTTGTCATCCAAATACTGTATCTGAATCTGTTACTTAAAACCCGTGGGATGCTCAAAAACGTACATTACTCAACTTTTCTTCTTTATTTCTAGACGCCTCAGGTCTCACAACAGCAGACCCTGAAGATTTGGTTTTATTTTTCATATAAAAGACTGTAGTTAAGAGATTCAGTGTGAACAAACAAAACAAAAAAAGTACAAAAAAAAACATTAAGGCACACACACACACACGCATACACATACACACACACATGCACAAACACACACACACACACGCATACACACTGATACAAAATGCAGCATAATGATAAATTCAGAGCTCTGGCAGCGTACTGATAAGCAAATCGATTCCACCCACAGATTATTTTCTCATGAAATTCAGCAAACACAGAAGAAGACTAACTTCTCATGGTAAGAGTCGACTCTAGGGGCAGAAGGTCTGACGATGTTTTATACTGAACTAAGACAAACTGAGTCTAAAGAAAGTCCACTTCTTTATCTACATTATTCTATATTATTTTAGTCATCATTCAGATTCAATCTTTTTCTTTAGTTTGCAAGAACTAGATTCAATTTACCAAAATACCAAACATTAATTAAATATACATATTGTTTAATTTATTGTTAAATGATCATTGTTATTAGTATAGGATTTCCCTCAAGCACTGATAATAGTTGCATTTCCATCACACACAAAAAGGTGCATTGATTCAGTTTTTGGTTCCAGTTTAAGCTGTTTTTGAAGTTAAAATTGTGACTGACGTTGATGTCATCACATAAGAATCATCTTCATCAGTGATGGGCAATAACACACTTTATAGAATATTACTAAGAATATTTTGGCTCATTAACCATTAAACCTCATGAGGACAGAGACACAAAAACTTACAGTTCTGATGTTTTAGACAAAACAAGACTGAACAGAATTATTCAGTATTTGTTAAAAGTTGTTTTCCAACGATTATGGGCTGTTTAGCTCCAGGTCTCACATGGTCATGTGACAGAAACATCCAGATTCTAACTCCTGCACACCCAATGTAGGACCGGGTGATCTGGACATAAGATAATATGAGGAGCGATGGAGGTAAAACATTGATCTGTGATCTGAATGATGACTTTCTCATCTTATAAACTGTAGGTGAGTTGGAACTCTGTAGACTTCAGCTGTGTATCTGACAGACTCCACAATTTTACTGAATATTTGACCAACATTATTGCAATAATAACAATATCTAGAATAAGTACAATACTGGCTATATTTCTGTGTATTATTATTATTATTATTATTATATTCTATGATGCCTTTGAAAACAAGACCAAATGTCAACTTAAAGTAAACTTATTATTCTTATGTATATCCCCAAAACACAGAGCGTCAGGGATGTAATGTTTTTGTGTGCGCCGCCGCCACATCATATCTTTCGTGTTAACTCAATAACTTTTGAACGGCTGGATGGATTTGTCCAGAATTCAGTGTGCTAATGCTCTAGGATAGGTACATGAACTGATTAGAGTTTGGAGATCAAAATTTCAAGATGGCCGACTTTTGTCTGGTCCATAACTTTTGAAGGGGTGGACACATTCAGTGTTGCTCATGCTGTCGGTCAGGAACATGAACCCATTCTTTTGTATTTTTTATTTAATATATATGTTCATGAAGGGTGAATGGATCGACGGGACTGGTGGAAATGTTTTGGGGATAAAGCTTTAGCAGTCAGAGACGACTGCAGAGGCCCAGTTTTACCAGGATTTATGTGTTTGTCTGTTTAACTAAAAAAGCCATGGATGGATTTGAATCAAATTTCCGGAAATGTTGATACTGACCCAAGGAACAAATGAGTTGTGCTTTTCTACCTACCATTGTGTTCATGATTATTCTTTAAGCAGTTTAGAAAAGTCAAGATTCAGTTTCTACACCCCTCATATGAGGAGACTGGAAACATCTGGGCCAATCACACTCACACCTGACTCTTAGGGGGGGCTATATTTGGCAGGAAATTGGCTTATTTTATTAGATTTTTCAGGAATTTGTAAGTTTTCAGGAGGGAGCCTTGATTTATAGAGGAAGGAAAGGTTCTATTGTCATGTCATTTTAGTCTTTATTGACACTTTGGCCCCGTCCCATTTGTCCCCCTTAAAACTTCCACTTGGTTTTAAGTGCCCCTAAAAAGTAAATTCCACTCATCAAGGGGAAGTAATTCCCCCTGAAAATGGGACACCACTCGCCAAGTGACCGTAACAAACGTGCTCACGTCACACGCTGACAAGTCTACCCCGCCAAATATGAAACCACCCCTCCGCGAGACTGACAGCAGCTGACTACTATTTACACGGAGGACAAATGTCGGTCCCAGCTGTGTTACCTGTTGTGTTGGTTCTGTTTATTTACCTTCGGGATGCGCAGAGAAGAAATGCGGCAAACAGAAGACGCATTCGCCGTCTACTTTGCCTTTCAGTCTTGTCTTGTATGTTGATTTATTTAAATATTTGGATGTATTTTTTCTTCAATAGTTGGCGATTTATAACATTAATGTTAGCATTACCGCTAGCTTGACAAGGTAACATTACCGGTCATAGCATCATGGGTAATTTCATCTTCCACTCAAAACGTAGTCCGCAACCAACCTCACTACATTTTGAGGGTTGATTTTAAGGGAAAAATCGCACTCCCACTTGCTCCCCTAGGTAATGGGACACCCTACCCCTACACATGAACGCGCAAAATCTAGGGTTAGGGGAAATTTTAGGGTTAAGGGGAGAAATGGGACAGGGCCTTAGTCATTGTTAGTGGTCCTCCTAAATACCCCCCCCTTTAACCCTAACAGCCAGGGCAGTTCTGTTTGAATGCAGAATCCATCTGTCACTTCTTTAACCCTAACCCTGCAGAGCCAGTTTACAAATGTATGTCTGGTCAAACCTAAACACTTTCATATCTGGGTTCAATGCAGGAAAACAAATACCCTTCCATTATTGACATATGACGTTTGTTTTATGTTGGACTCACTTTCTGAAGGTTGGTATGGATCCTTGTAAAGACCTTCCAGGTGATGTCCCCGATCCGTGGCTTTGTCCTGACAGTAAACTGTCTGTCTCAAAGGTGAAGAATCCATCACGGTCATCAGGAACATCCAGGAACTCACCGTCACTCCACACACCCACCGTGCCATCCATTGGTTGGTATCTGATCTCTATGGTAACACTGGTCTGAAAACACAGGGAGAAATGAGACATTCCCCAAAAGCCATGTGACTTTATCCAAATGTGACGTTTGAACGATCAACAACACTGTCACCAAAGTCAACCTGTCAAGCACATTTCATTCTCTATTTCTGATCTTATTTTGTCAATTAAGGTTTTCCAGTTTACATTTGATAAACAGCAATATTTATTCAAAAATATTGGATTAAATACAGCCAACAAACGTATTGGGAAATATTCTTCCTTATATTATTGGGAGGGTGACTACAGGTGATTCAATAAACCATCTTATATCTAATGCCTAACAAATGATCTTACATTACAAATTGCATGATGAATTTAGAATAGAATAGAATAGAATAGAATAGAATAGAATAGAATAGAATAGAATAGAATAGAATAGAATAGAATAGAATGATCTTTGTTGTCATCATACACATTTAAAAGACAACTTCCAGTGGTGCAAAAACATACAGATATAACAGACAAGATAAATATTTCAAGGTAAAACAACAGAAATAACATATATAAAAATGTATGACTTAAAAACTAGTAAAATGACAGCACATATTATTTCATTGTAGTTTTTCATACAATATTATCAGTACCAGTGTCCCAAGAACTACCAGAGTCACTCTGAATGTATATTAACACATGTTATTTTTCACAGCAGATGGTATGAAAGCTACTAAACACAAAATGATATATGAATTCACAGTTATGCCCTTGTATATTTTGTTTTACTGTAGTCTGCGCTGCTTCTGTTTGTCCTCAGCATGAAATGGGAGAAAAGGTGTATTACTTATACAGGTATGTTTGTCTTTTATACATTTATATTTGTTTTTAGATTTAGATTTTTTTTATTGAAATGATGCAAACAATTTTGTTGTACAAGTACAGTCACAATAAAGCCATTCATTCATTCATTCATTATTTCATTCATATAATATAATGATAAATGTGTACCGACCATATTAGAAAATAGAATTTAAAAAAAGTAGCCATATGTTTTGGTTTAATAGAATTGTTTTTTATTTGGAGTAGTTGAACCTAACACTGTACTAATCACAGTATGCCACCATTATACCCAGGTGAGTGTATAACAGTGTTTAGAAAAGCCCACAGACTTTAACATTACCATAAATCATCCCTCCATCTGGGCTGTTGCTGGGGGAATTTAGATTGACAGTATATTTTACTTTAATCCAGGTCAGAAACATGGGTGACAGCATATTTTGTCTTTGGTGTCTTCTGGGGAATGGTGTTTGGACAAATATGATCCCCCTGACCATGACCTGATCTTTATTACAGAGAAGCCTATTTATCCTTCTGACAAAGACAGATGAGTAAAGAATATACAGCCAGCTCTCCCTACTACATCTCCCTCTCTCTTATTCTTATACCCCCTAACTGTGGTCCATGAGGAGTTAGATTTGTTACTATGGCAACCACTAGTGCAGAGTTGTGAGTAAAAGTGTTGCTCTCAGGTTTTGTTTCAGCAGTTTCTGGCTACAGGCGTGTGCTGTACTGAAATATGCTTTAATGTTCAGGAAAAAAAACTAGTGACACGTGTGTGTTAATGTACATGTGTGGATGTGTTCATGTGTGCAAAGCCTGAAGTACTCCTGCTGAGTGTGTGTCATCATCTAGGAAATATCCCATCAGCCCCTGCTTCAGTACCACCTCAGGGTGTTGTGTTGGAAAAAGCCTCATATGAGCTTGTCTTCACTCCCCACTGTGCTGCTCTCATTTGCACATTTAAATCCACTCTTACATTATACATTCACTATCATCCTCACACTTACCACAGAGCTGAGGTCTGTTCCAAACACACTTTAGTATCAATACACAATATCTGGGGGAATGTTAACGGCGTGCGTCTTAATGTGCTGATGTTGCAGAGGTTGTTGGGTTTCCATCAAACCCTTCTGGGCATGTGGGTTGTAAACCCCAGTGCCTTTATGGACCAAATAATGGCTGTTACTTCCCCCTGTCACTACTGTAGGAGCTTTGGATGATTGATTTCTTCAACCGCGTGCCTTTGAAAATGGATTTGAACAGCTGATAAGAATAATTTTAATTCTGCAAAAGGGCGAGACACTGTATAGACCCTCTATAGTTCACTATATAGACCCTCTATAGTTCACTATATAGACCCTCTATAGTTCACTATATAGACCCTCTATAGTTCACTATATAGACCCTCTATAGTTCACTATATAGACCCTCTATAGTCACTATATAGACCCTCTATAGTTCACTATATAGACCCTCTATAGTTCACTATATAGACCCTCTATAGTTCACTATATAGACCCTCTATAGTTCACTATATAGACCCTCTATAGTTCACTATATAGACCCTCTATAGTTCACTATATAGACCCTCTATAGTTCACTATATAGACCCTCTATAGTTCACTATATAGACCCTCTATAGTTCACTATATAGACCCTCTATAGTTCACTATATAGACCCTCTATAGTTCACTATATAGACCCTCTATAGTTCACTATATAGACCCTCTATAGTTCACTATATAGACCCTCTATAGTTCACTATATAGACCCTCTATAGTTCACTATATAGACCCTCTATAGTTCACTATATAGACCCTCTATAGTTCACTATATAGACCCTCTATAGTTCATTATATAGACCCTCTATAGTTCACTATATAGACCCTCTATAGTTCACTATATAGACCCTCTATAGTTCATTATATAGACCCTCTATAGTTCACTATATAGACCCTCTATAGTTCACTATATAGACCCTCTATAGTTCACTATATAGACCCTCTATAGTTCACTATATAGACCCTCTATAGTTCACTATATAGACCCTCTATAGTTCATTATATAGACCCTCTATAGTTCACTATATAGACCCTCTATAGTCACTATATAGACCCTCTATAGTTCACTATATAGACCCTCTATAGTCACTATATAGACCCTCTATAGTCACTATATAGACCCTCTATAGTCACTATATAGACCCTCTATAGTTCACTATATAGACCCTCTATAGTCACTATATAGACCCTCTATAATGGACTGTACTTATAGAGTTTATTTATTTATTTATTTATAGAGTTTATTTAGTTATAGTTAACCCTGTTAACCACTGCACCACCCTGTTAACCACTGCACCACCCTGTTAACTAATGCACCACCCTGTTAACCACTGCACCACCCTGTTAACCTCTGCACCACCCTGTTAACCACTGCACTACCCTGTTAACTACTGCACCACCCTGTTAACCATTGAACCACCCTGTTAACTACTGCACCACCCTGTTAACCACTGCACCACCCTGTTAACCATTGAACCACCCTGTTAACTACTGCACCACCCTGTTAACTACTGCACCACCCTGTTAACTACTGCACCACCCTGTTAACTAATGCACCACCCTGTTAACCACTGCACCACCCTGTTAACTATTGAACCACCCTGTTAACTACTGCACCACCCTGTTAACTACTGCACCACCCTGTTAACTACTGCACCACCCTGTTAACTACTGCACCACCCTGTTAACCACTGTACCACCCTGTTAACCACTGTACCACCCTGTTAACCACTGCACCACCCTGTTAACCACTGTACCACCCTGTTAACTATTGAACCACCCTGTTAACTACTGCACCACCCTGTTAACTACTGCACCACCCTGTTAACTACTGCACCACCCTGTTAACCACTGTACCACCCTGTTAACCACTGCACCACCCTGTTAACCACTGTACCACCCTGTTAACTATTGCACCACCCTGTTAACTACTGCACCACCCTGTTAACTATTGCACCACCCTGTTAACTATTGAACCACCCTGTTAACCATTATATTGATCATAAACACAGCTGAGTAGCAGAAATCTGAACCTCATCCTTATATTAATACGTTACCTTTATTGATGTGTTATTATCATCAATAAGTGTGTCAGTCAGCTCCAGGTGACCTTCTTCTGCCACTTTCTGCAGTACCATAGAGAAGGTACCCACCAGCCTGCAGCAAAAACACACAAAAATACAATACAATCAGTACGTTATGTATTTTTTTTGTCTTTTCTGCTGCTCATCTCTTCCTAAATATACATAGTTTTTGCACAGGTAGTCAAACTACAGTGGAACCTTTACTTACGAAGTTAATTTGTTCCTTTATTTTCATAAAGTCTCATTTTACATGTAAAAGGCCTAATTTGTTCCAAGGCCCCCAATACTACCCCCTAAACCCTTGAAAAAATATACAAATTTAATCTAATGTGGGTGTCCGGGACGGAAGAGTTGATCCAGGTCTGGGTCAGAATGAGGATGCATCAGTCTGGTGGATCATGTTTGTGTTTAAATCTTCAGGTAGTCCACTTTGTTTTCCACTGAGCGTACGTTGGCGAGCAGGACTGATGAAAGCGACGGTCTGAACGGGTTAGCTCTTAGCTTAGCTGGAAATCCACCGCTACAGACGCACTTCTACTTCCTCTGGCTCCGCTTCCCATGTCTCTGGAGGCGGAGACTCCACTGTAGGACGCTGGATCTGAGCGGCGTAGCACACCCAGGTTCTGTAGAACGGTCCACGTCTCCGGGCTTGAGGAGTCCAAGTTTGGACCAGTTGTGTTTAAGCTGATGATAGTGTGTGGGTCATATACTCTTCTGCACCGTTGGGCTCAACTGTTGATACTAACAGCGCTGGTCTAGGTGGAGAAATGAGCGTTAAAGTGTGTGTGTTACCATGGAGACACAGCAGCCGCTCTGGAATGAATGAGGGTCAAAGGTCACCAAAAGCATCATGGGTAGCTCCCTCATAGCCAATGGGATGATACGTACAGTACTGTATTTATGTGTACTATAGTACTGTACATACAGTACTGTATTTATGTGTACTATAGTACTGTACATACAGTACTGTATTTATGTGTACTATAGTACTGTACATACAGTACTGTATTTATGTGTACTATAGTACTGTACATAAAGTACTGTATTAATGTGTACTATAGTACTGTACATAAAGTACTGTATTAATGTGTACTATAGTACTGTACATAAAGTACTGTATTAATGTGTACTATAGTACTGTACATAAAGTACTGTATTAATGTGTACTATAGTACTGTACATAAAGTACTGTATTTATGTGTACTATAGTACTGTACATAAAGTACTGTATTAATGTGTACTATAGTACTGTACATAAAGTACTGTATTTATGTGTACTATAGTACTGTACATAAAGTACTGTATTTATGTGTACTATAGTACTGTACATACAGTACTGTATTTATGTTTCCTTTCA
>CM035805.1:40250768-40326978 GCA_020466265.1 Siphamia tubifer
GTGATGGTAGTGGTAGGGACAGTTTGCAGTGCAGTGTTCAGGTCCTCCAGTAGAGACTGGTCTGGTACTTTGTTCTTTAGCCTTGGCAAGCAGGTAGTTGTGTTCCCCCAGGATTTCATGATTCTCTTTCTCAGGTCAGCTGCCCTTGTGTTTAGTCTTTCTGGGGCTTGGTACCCAATCTCGATATTTGGGGGTGGTGGTGAAACCACCCCCAAGCTGACCTGTCGTCCTGGCTCCCCCTTGCCGTAGCATCTTTGTACCGTGGGTGAGGTACAACGCTGTACCTCATCGATCTCTAGCTGTGATAGCAACCTCTTATTGCGGATATTCGAACACTGAGCTAGGAGCTGTTTCTTAGTCAGTGAGGATGTGGGGTTTCGAAGTAACCATTTCTCCCACATCCTCTGCATGTACCCTCTCTCACTGGGGTTACTCCCGTAGTAACACTCCATCAGTACCATGTTCTCTGCCCTGCTCCATGAATGTCTTGTTCCAGTAGCCAATTTAACATCAGGGTGTCCTGGTTCCTCAACCCCTAACGCGGACCTTGTTGTCCCGGGCGCCGTCCGAGCCGGTATGACTCTATTTATTGTATCGCTCATCGTGAGGTATAGGCATGTATAGCGTAAAGTGCCTTGCCTAAGGGCACACCTGGGATTCGAACCGGCAACCTTCCGCACCAAAGTCAGTGGTGTAGACCACTAAGCTATCCAGTCGCTCCACTAAGCTATCCAGTCGCTCCACTAAGCTATCCAGTCCATATATATATATATATATATATATATATATATATATATATATATATATATATATATATATATATGTTTTTTTTTTTGTTTTGTTTTTTGCCAAAATCCACAGGGACTCTGACTAATGATGTAAACTATAGGAATATAGACCGACAGATAATGAATGGATGAGTGCAGTTTGCTGACACATACAAACACAGTGCAGTGCTTCCACATCAGTATGATAAAGAATAAATGTTAGTGAATAGAATACACATGCAATGAAATACAACAACAGCAGCAGGCTGGTTTGTTTTGATGGTTTTATCACTGAGTAAATAAACAGAGTGCATAGTTTATCACCACAGCTGGTGTTTATTCTATCCTCTTCCTAGTTTTATCTACCTCTAGCTTTATTTACCCTCATCTATACTTTCTCTTTCTACTGGACTAAGTCATGATGAATTACATTTCCAGTAAGACACCAGGCCACAGTTGTCAGCAGAGCTTCAAACTTTAGTAATGAGGTGCAGTTTAAGACGAGAGGAAATAAATAAATAAATAAATATTGTGCTCTTTCTACAGGCTGAAGGTTCATATCTGCCAGGATCCCTCCTGTATAACCACACACTCTGCTTTACACACATAGTTATTTTCTTGAATCTTCTGCACTAACAACATCAGTAGTCCAGTCTATTTGTCACCAGACAAACATGGTCTCCAAATGTTCTGTCATTTACTTTCAGTCTTTGTATGTGTGTCCTAGTGCTGAATAATTCAAGGCAGCGAGGCCTATCATGTTCTGCCTCACTTTTTAACACTTCAAAAGGTGCCATTCATTATTGATTGAAGTTCTGCAAACAATTTACTTTCATCTGCTCCATAATTCAGAGCTCACATGCCTTTCAGTTCACACTACTTTTATGTCAACCTTGTGTTTCTTCAGAAAATTGAAGCACGACTGACAATTGGAAGTTTCCAGCTCAGTTTAAGTGACAAAACCAAAGGGATAAAAGACTGCACTGACCCACTACAGCCACTGGTGCCTCTGCAGGAGAACAGTGTGAAATGGAAGAGCCTCTGCCAAGCACTGCCCCCCATTGGTGGACACACACTGGTATGGAAACATCAGCTTCAGTTTTTGGTTCAATGTTTAGCTTTAAGACAAACACAAGTGTTTTAACCACAGATATTATAAAGAATAAAAAAACTGTGAAAGGTTTTTGTTGAAGTGATGAAACATTGTCCAGATAGTGGCAGTTGTTTTTATTTTACCTGAGGGTTAGGGTGTGTAATAATGCAAAACAAAACTAAGAATAATATACATAATATACAATATATTTAAAGTGTAAATATCAGCCTGTACACATATACACTTTACTAATGTACAACTTCAATAAAAACTACTTCAGTATGACCTTTTATATTCTGAAACATACAGTGAAATTATTATATACAGCTACAAAAAATAAATAATAACACAAAACTGACTGCACTGTTTTAATGTTTTTATCCATTGTATTGTGTCTGTCACAGATCGGGGTGAGGTGAAAGGAGGACTCCATTGCACAGTACTGAAGGGCAAAATAATTTAATAACAAAACTACAACATAAAGACAAGACAAACACAACCTGGGAGTGGACGGCCAGAGTCCGTGGTGATGATGAGTGTCCGGGTTATGGTGAATGGGGAGATGGAAGCGATAGTCCGGGTTATGGAGGTGACATATCTGAATGGTCCTGCACTGGCAGCTACAAGCCTTACTGCTTATATAGCCACCGATTAGGAACGGCTTGCAGCTGCGCAGTGCAGGACCAGGTGAGTGTGGAGATTGGGGGAAAGGTCACTGGAGCGGAGGTCATGACAGTGTCTTTGTGTCTGATGCTTGGCTATGGTTTTTAGATTTAGTTTTACAGCTGTGGCAAAAGATTTTTTTTAATTGGAATAGACAATAAAGCCATCCATCCATCCATCTATCCATTCATCCACCCACTCATCCATTCATCCATCCATCCACCCATTCATCCATCTGTCCACCCATCCATACACCCACCCACTCATCCATTCATCCATCCATTCCCCCATCCATCCATCCATCCATCCATCCATCCATTCACCCATCCATCCATCCACCCATTCATCCATCCATCCATTCACCCATCTACACATTCATCCATCCATCAATCCACCCATTCATCCATCCATCCACCCATTCATCCATTCATCCACCCATCCACCCACCCACTCATCCATCCATCCACACATTCATCCATCCATCCATCCACCCACCCACTCATCCATCCATCATCCATCCATCCATCCATCCACCCATCCATCCATTCATACAGTTTTTATTTCATGTGGCTTATACCAGATTTGACAATGGCTTCCTCAGTCATATTTATTAAAACTTCCTGCCTATGCAGTGGTCTAGAAATTATTTACAAAGCTGGATTCAAATTTGCATGACACTGACAGTATAAAGAGTATAAAGTAGAGTTATTTTATAGTGACTTTCAACATATTTTTTCCTCTACATTTAACATTTTTTTAGCGACTAATCACTATTTAATGAAATATTATGCTCTGCATTTACAATAGAAACCAGGAATTTACTAATATTTAATTTACAATTAATGTAAATATACATAAAGGCACACAGTAAATTCAAAGACAAGAAAAAGTTACTTTCATGGCAAGGCTCCTTAACTGTCTAATGACATTCATCTTGGCTTCTGGTAATATAATTATACTTTTTTTTTTTGTTTTTGTCCAGACCACTCAGCAACACATCACATGATGCTTCTGAGGAAGACTGGAGTCACAGTTGAAACTGTCAAGCAGGTAACATCTAAAAAATCACACATTAATGCCCCCCCCCCCCCCCAAAGTGGTTCTGTAGATAGGATAGGACACTAAAGATTTTAGCCAGCAGCCTTTTATGTCTTTGATCACATTAAATATCCTTATTTTGTCTCAACGTGCTTAAGCCTAATAAATAACAAACAGGATGCTGCCAAATATTTCAAACAACTTCAACAAACCATGCAAAAGCAGTTCAATAAAAGACATTTAAGTGATGAAATTAAATTAACTACAAGTGCACTCAGAGTCCCCTCATCATTTTATAATCCACTCTACTGTTTGTATCGTAATATTATTAACCACAAACAAACCACTAACCATGAGTTATTTTCTATTTGTTTTCTTCACTTAAAGATACTTGGAGGTTATTGTCAACAAAGGTTTCCAGGTTTAACAAAGGTGAAACTGGGGTGTTCTTTTCACTACATCTTTCAGTCCAGTAAAGTGAATCTGTAGCTCTACTGATGAACACCATGCTGTAATGAAACAGGGTAAAAAACTAAACTAAAACTAATCTCTTCAGTGTATCAGGTCAGACGTCTTTTTTTTTTAACCCAGTACAGCACCCATTGATAATAAAAAGCTTAATACACCCAGAAGAGTTTAGACCAACAGGGATGCAGCTGTACATAATTACAAATGGTAGATGCTAGATGACAATGGACGGACGGAGGCGGTGCTCAGGATGTTCTCCTCAGGACAAGCCGCGGTGCCGCCATTGAGTGGCCATACGTTCCATTCAGTGCAATATATTTGACAGGACAAACAATAATTATTAACAATACTGTCCTACAAAGTAAAAAGTCAGTAACTGCACAGACACCAAACTGATTAAATAACATTACAGTTGTTGTTGTAGGAAGATTATTGGATATGAGGCAGTTAATGTTACTGTATATTAACTAGTTCTACAAAAAAACCCAGTGGGACTGATATATGGATTAATTCTGGTAGTGATTAATGACTGGGATCTTCAGAAAATTATGAGCGGCCAACGTTGATGCGGTCAAGCATCGGTCAAACGGTCATCGGTTCATGTCCCTAATACAGCTGTATGTGTGTATGTATGCTCCCAATGATCTAAAAATTTATCTAAAATTCATTTTACTCTGGATAATCCCTTTAAGGCTGACTTTCACTCAAAGTCACCCCCATCTATTTTAATAATATGCAGATGTGTTCCTCACTCAGCAAGATGTAAAACCAACACATCATGCTGACACATCTTATTCCTCCCAGTTATAATGAAGTTACTTAAAACAAACTAACGTGTGACTGCACAAAACTATTGGACTTTATAATCAAAATATAAAGTATTCGTCTCAGCTGAAGCCGTTTCACAACACTGTATAATTACACATGATTGCGTAAGTAGTCGGGGGTAAATGCTACGTAGCCTCGACATATCATCCAGTTCCCTGTGGACGTCGTCCTCTCTGATGATACAAAGGAACATCTGCACCTCCTTGTTACTCCATGGTACCACTACGACTCCACGTTATGCACAAAAGGGTTTTTTTTTCCCTCTTTCTTCGCCTGTTGTCGAGTTGAGATTTAACGGTCGAGTCGTCGTTTGCTTTTGTCCTTCCTTTACGTGGAAATGACGATTCTGTCAACCAATCAATGGGATACAGTTTGTTTAGCTCCGCCCACATGGCGGTTGGCACCCCAAAGGGAGGAGTGACAAAAAGCAGGACAGTTTGGATCGGTTATTTTGGTACCAAAAAAAATGTGTACCAAAGCAAACCGTCCCAATCTGATGGAGGAAACACGCCAAAAGAGTTTAGGTTTAAATCATCGACAAAGGTTTTACTGGAAAAGAAAAATGTGCTCCATGTATGTTGGTGTTTTTTTTCACAGTTTGCACTTTAATGTTCTCAGATGTTTCATGAAAACATTACAGTGATATTGTTCAAATGTTCAGATTTTTTTACCAAACCGTATTTGTTCTAAAAAGTGACTTTATTTTCATAGTTGTAAGATAATTCAACATTTTCTATTTTTAATTAAATATAATTGTATTTTCAGATTATACTAATAATATGTAAACATTCTTAAATGTTGGGTTTTTGTAATTATTCTAAATGTTTTCAAATGTCCAACCTGAAGAACCAGCTGGACCTTTGTATAAGAAACAAACAAACAAGACACATTAATAATAATTATTACCTCCACCAAAGAGGGATTAAATACACGTCTGTCTGTCTGTCTTTCAGGAATGACAAATCAAGGTCAAGGTCAAACTAAAGGTCAACATCTGAAATGCATCAGTGTTTTTTTCATTCACATGGTCTGACCTTTGACCCCTGACCCCTAACCCTAATCTTCAGAAATCAGATGGACCAACATCTATGGCTCCATCACATTATGTTTTGACATCATATGTGACCCCCCCACCAGTAAACCAGGCATAAGTGTGTGTAAATCCAAACAGAGTTATGTGTGTATCTTGGTAGAGTGGAAACTAAGGTTTAAGATGGTGAAAAAATGATGTTTCTATCACAAGTAGAACCAAAGTTATGGTCATTTTAATATCCACATTTGGACATATTTTACAATTTGCATATTTTTAGATATTGTCCGTTAAAGTTTTGGACTGTTTTGGGGTAGGAAGTCCTTAGCAACGCATAATAATTTGTATCCGATTGACACAAATTGTTGACAGATGTTAAAGGACACTCTGATGGACATGTCACAGAAGTTTTATATATTATAATAATAGGACAGAAGTGTGACGTATTATAATCATTTGGCTTACACCATTGGACAGAACATTCAATATAAACTTTTACCTCGTACCAAACACTTGGGTGTTTACCCACGGAACGGAGATCGTTTTGTTCGGCGAAAAGAGGTGGAAATCGTCTTTGTCTTTGCTCAGCAATACCTGAACTTTTGTCACCGCTTAAATAATTGACTCAATAAACACCTTTATTGATTGGATTTCAATGTAATGACCACAGGAAGTGAACATAGAGGTGTTAAGGTACCGTTTTTTGATAAGGTGTAAACACTAATAACAAATCACCTTCCAGCCTAAATTTGGCTGTAGCTCTGAACGGCTCAGCGCGACTTATGCCTGGTTTGGTGGTGGGGGGTCACATATGAGGTCTGCTGTCTCTGACTGACTTGTTATCTTTTAAAAAAACACTTCAAATTATAGCATTATATAAAGGTTTGGTATGTCTTATAGAACTTCCCAGTAATATACCGAGAATAAATGGCAGGAGTTAGATACTTTAGTGTTGAGTTTGTGATTTTCTACTCAAGATTTGTCAAAAAAATACTTTTTCTCTGAGGCCAGACGTGGTTTTGCATGGCTGCTGTGTAACTCACATACAGTATAGAAACACACAGAATAGAAAAGCAGATCTTTCAGCCACAGGGGAATATAGATGATAAAACTCCGTCTGTGTGCCACTATACCATTGGGACCATGATGCATCAGTGCTTTTGTTTAGTGTTGTGGAAATGGGATCGTTGTTGTGTAGCTGTGGGGTGTGATACACTGGCCTTACAACATGTTGATGTGTTGAAGCAGATCAGTTACACTGGCAAAGATGCAGCCAGTTGACATATGGGGGCAGGTGTGACAACAACACAAACTGGAAGTCATCTTGAATTATTTAGCCACTTATCGGTTTGGTTGTTTATGTGTGTTCTCCTACGTGCCATTGCATGCAAGAGTGCATCCACCTCAGTCTGAGGCTATACTGTCCACACCAGCCTGCAAATGGTGTTTAGAAATGAGTGGGTGAAAAGTGTCCACATACGACACCTGCTTCACTTTGTTTACTTTTTTTATAAACAGTTTCTCATGAAGCCAAAATAAAATTGTTTTATACTCTACCACGATCTACTTTAATGTGTTAGCGTTAGCGTTAGCACAGACTAGTGCTGCTTCACTGAGGTCTGAACTCTACCACTGATCTACTTTAATGTGTTAGCGTTAGCGTTAGCACAGACTAGTGCTGCTTCACTGAGGTCTGAACTCTACCACTGATCTAGTTTTTAAAGACGTGTCATCTGTTCCAACAAAATCTTTTCTTTTATGTAGTGTTAGTTTATCTCTCTACTGATGAAGATATGCTTAGTTTAGCTTCCACCCTGTGGAGGAGTACGTTAGCTCTATGACCAGCACCAGATAGTGTTTTAGGAAAGTGTTATAGAGGGACAGATATTAATGGTGCCCTTGATGCTATATTGGGCTTTAGTGGTCTATAGTGTGTTCCTACATATTACAGCTGATCACTGCTTTATACTAAGTTTACCAGCAGAGCACATCTTCCAAACACTAAATCAAAATGTATTTATTTATTTCTACCTGTGTCACAGTTTTGCATCTTGGCCATGCTCATGTAGGCATCATCTGAAATCTAAATTGGGTCACAGAACTTTCAGATTGGTACCAAACGATGCAGAATGAAGATTTAAATAATTCTCATAATTAGTGTTATCACCTACGACCAATAGTTTTTCAGATCTCTGGAGGTCAAAGGTGACATGTGTCCAAATTAACTTGTGTAACACTGTGTCAAACATAAACATATCACACTATAACTTAATCAATACTGGATATATTATCATAATATTACACACACATATATATACATATAACCAAATTATCAATATTGCAAAAGGTCAAAGATCAAGGTCGCATTTAGCAGAAAGGTCAAAATCACATTACTGGCTCTAATTCAAGAACAGTTTGTTATAGAAACAGGAGATGGGAACAAAATAGGGGTGGGGTTAAACATTCTGTGAACATTCATACATTCATATTCATATATACATTCTCTGACTCCCTGATGAAGGCCATTTATGCCCAAACGCGTTGGGGTTTTTATACATTTTTATATGATTTTATAGGTTTTTGTAACCAGGCCAGTTTAATAAAGGCTTTTTATTCTTCACTTTTAAGAGAGTGCCTTGGAATTTTTCTTTCTTTTTTCTGTTTTTTCCTATCCAATAGAGCACCTCTAATTATTATTACTTATTTTGAGTCCAGGTAGCGCTCCTTAAGCAAACTTTTTTTAGGTATTCTGTGAATACTAGTTTATTTCAGGTTCAAGTGTTTGTGTGCCACCAAAGAAGAAAATGATTGCAGCATTATGAATCACATGGCATATTTTGTGTCCCACTTGGGTCATCATCACTTCAGAATGTTTGATGAATAGGAAACATGTAGAGCTGGGCAAAAAATCAATTTAGATTTAAAATCAAGTTTTATGGCAAAATCGATTCATATTTTAGGAAAATCGTGCAATCCGATTCCCCACACACACACACACACACACATTTTTTGCACTTTTTTTTCCTCATAAAAAGAAAACCATGAACCAGGCTGCTTTCCATAGTGTTTCACCCCAGGCCCCGCCTACGTTCCCCTTCTTCTGCAGCACGGGAGTAATATGGAGCCTCCAGTGAGGAAGACACACTGACTCCTAAAAAGGTTCTAAAGGTTCAGTTGTGTTGAATCGTTTTGGGTTTTTAGGGTGTGATGAAGCCCAGCTACTGCCTGGTTGTCAGCTGTGTCTTCACACTGTTGTTGTTGACGGTAGCGGTACGACCACTGTGTTCACATCTGAAGCTAAAGCATCCAGTGGAGAAAAGCAGAACTGTTAGAAAAGACAGAGACTAGCGCTGTCAGTACTTCTACAAAATGTTCAACAAACACTGACTGAAAGCTTTTCTCGTGGCACACCTTATGATAAACATGGAGCACGATGTGGAGCGATAACAGACACAATAACATCATATATCCAAAATATTGGTAACATGTTCAGGTTTATTGAAGTAGTTTGATTGATAATAAGGTTTAGTTTTATTTTGTCCTTACAAAGTAAAAATGTTACTAGTTTTATTTTTATCTTACTTTTGCACTACTACGTTTTTTACAATGTTTTTCATATAATATGAGTATTAATGTATATTGTTTTAGTTGATAAAATATTTTGAGCTTTCTTTTTTCATTTAGCCCGTGTGGGGAAAAAAATCGTATTGTGAATGGAGTTTTTTGGGAAAAAATCTGAGATTTTTTTAAAAGAGAAAATCACCCAGCCCTAGAAACATGTTCATATAGATGTGTCCTGTTTAAACTGTGTACATCAGCCTTTGCTACAGAGTCATGCATATTTGAGTTTGACTAAGGACAAACAGAACAAAGCCTGACATGTACAAGGTTTGAATGTATGAACAAACACTGGAGGAGGTTGGTGAAGAGAAGATGATCTGTTGTAGGTCAATGGGAGCGATAAGTACAGAGGATGGAATGGATGAATGTTGGCGCAGTTCTACTGTTAGGGTGAGGATAGATTCATCTGCGGCAGTTGAGGAAGCTCAAGCTGCCCTCCAACATGTTGGTGCAGTTTTCCACGGCCATCATCCAGTCCATCCTTACCACCTCCATCACCGTGTGGTACCGTGGAACCACCACCAGGGACAGGCTAAGGCTGCAGCGAGTTGTGAGCGCCGCTGAGAAGGTGATTGGCTGCGGACTACCATCCATCAAAGACCTTTACACCTCGAGGACCAGGAGGCGTGCGGGACGGATCATGGCCGATCCCTCTCACCCTGGACATGCCCTCTTTCCCCCCCTCCCCTCAGGCAGGAGACTACGGTCCATTCGGACCAAAACTTCCCGTTTCACGAACAGTTTCTTCCCCTCGGCCACCAGGCTGCTGAACACCAAAGGACTTAATCAGACTCCCCAGCACTAAGTACAGCAGACTCCCCAGCACTAAGTACAGCAGACTCCCCAGCACTAAGTACAGCAGACTCCCCAGCACTAAGTACAGCAGACTCCCCAGCACTAAGTACAGCAGACTCCCCAGCACTAAGTACAGCAGACTCCACAGCACTAAGTACAGCAGACTCCCCACCACTAAGTACAGCAGACTCCCCAGCACTAAGTACAGCAGACTCCCCAGCACTAAGTACAGCAGACTCCCCAGCACTAAGTACAGCAGACTCCCCAGCACTAAGTACAGCAGACTCCCCAGCACTAAGTACAGCAGCCAACACTGGACACATGACCAACATAAAACCTCTGTCTCATTTGCACTGACTTGCACATTACATATTTTCACTATATTTATTTTTATCTTATTCTATCTTGGTGCATGCTTATTATATTTTTTTATTTTATTTTTTTATACTATATGTATATATGTATATATATATATATATATATATATATATATATATATATATATATATATATAATTCTTTTTTTTTCTCTTCTTTTATTGATATACTATATGTTGAATGTTGCAGCGTTACACCCAGACATATTCCTAGTTGTATACTACATGTGTATTATACGAACAATGGCAATAAATCTCTTTCTGATTCTGATTCTGATTCTGATTCTGATTCTGATTCTGATCTCCTGAAGCTCCATTAAGTCGACCATGAGGCTGAAAGTCTGTGATGGTAGGTTGTGGTTAACCATCCAAACCACCCACATGATAAAACTCTGGATGCAATTAACAATTCATTACAGTACAAAATAAAAGCAGACAACATATATCTATACAGAATATGGACATTGTTTTTCAAAATACTATCTTCTAAGGATTCCACATTTAGAGAAATTCTTCAGAATCTGTATTACATTTTGTAGGATTAAGACTCTGCAGGATTCCCTCAGATTATATAAGATTATATTATTGCTGCTTTTACAGTTGGAACTTCTGTGGTTACAGCGTCCCCGCGATTTATTCATTTAGCGTTTTTGGAGGGAAAAAAATATAGCAATATTTTGAAAGATAACCTACAAACAATGCTTTTTATAACTCAACAAATATGTATTAAAAATAATGTCTCTAAGGCAGGAGTGTCGAAACTGTGGATGAAATCACAGAGCAGGCAGTAACTGTCAACATCATAAAGTTAAATAATACATATTTCAGTTCCAGATAGCGGTTACTTGTTGTTTTATGCATTTGTAGACCCACTGCAGTCTGTCATGTTGTTGTTAGTCTACGACGCCAATAAGGACGGATAAACGTGACACATTATGGGGGTCTAGTGTTTATGGGAGGTCCATTATTCAGTTAAAGTCAGTAAGTGCACACACACCAAACTGATAAAATAACCTAATGTTGTTGTTCAGTTATTGGACATGAGGCAGTTACTGTATATTAACTAGTTCTATATTAACTAGTTCTATATTAACTAGTTCTATAACAACCACAGTGGGACTGATATATGGATTAATACTGGTATTGATTAGTGACTGGGAATTTAGACTTTACTGAATGAACCTTATATATGAAAAACCTTCATAAAAAACATTTTTTGACAGTTCACCTTATATTCCAGTCCACCTTATAGTCCAGTCCACCTTATAGTCCAGTTCACCTTATATTCCAGACCACCTTATAGTCCAGTTCACCTTATAGTCCAGTTCACCTTATAGTCCAGTCCGCCTTATAGTCCAGTTCACCTTATAGTCCAGTTCACCTTATATTCCAGACCACCTTATAGTCCAGTCCACCTTATAGTCCAGTTCACCTTATAGTCCAGTTCACCTTATAGTCCAGTCCGCCTTATAGTCCAGTCCGCCTTATAGTCCAGTCCACCTTATAGTCCAGTTCACCTTATAGTCCAGTTCACCTTATAGTCCAGTCCGCCTTATAGTCCAGTTCGCCTTATAGTCCAGTCCACCTTATAGTCCAGTTCACCTTATACTCCAGTCCACCTTATAGTCCAGTTCACCTTATAGTCCAGTTCACCTTATAGTCCAGTCCACCTTATAGTCCAGTTCACCTTATAGTCCAGTTCACCTTATAGTCCAGTCCACCTTATAATCCAGTCCACCTTATAGTCCAGTCCACCTTATAGTCCAGTTCACCTTATAGTCCAGTCCACCTTATAGTCCAGTCCACCTTATAGTCCAGTCCACCTTAAAGTCCAGTTCACCTTATAGTCCAGTCCACCTGATAGTCCAGTCCACCTAATAGTCCAGTCCACCTAATAGTCCAGTCCACCTTGTAGTCCAGTCCTCCTTATAGTCCAGTCTACCTTGTAGTCCAGTTCGCCTTATAGTCCAGTCCACCTTATAGTCCAGTCCACCTTATAGTCCAGTCCACCTTATAGTCCAGTTCACCTTATAGTCCAGTCCACCTGATAGTCCAGTCCACCTAATAGTCCAGTCCACCTAATAGTCCAGTCCACCTTGTAGTCCAGTCCTCCTTATAGTCCAGTCTACCTTGTAGTCCAGTTCGCCTTATAGTCCAGTCCACCTTATAGTCCAGTCCACCTTATAGTCCAGTCCTCCTTGTAGTCCAGTCTACCTTATAGTCCAGTCCACCTTATAGTTCAGTCCTCCTTATAGTCCAGTCCTCCTTGTAGTCCAGTTCGCCTTATAGTCCAGTCCGCCTTAAAGTCCAGTCCGCCTTATAGTCCAGTCCGCCTTATAGTCCAGTCCTCCTTGTAGTCCAGTCTACCTTATAGTCCAGTCCACCTTATAGTTCAGTCCTCCTTATAGTCCAGTCCTCCTTGTAGTCCAGTTCGCCTTATAGTCCAGCCCGCCTTATAGTCCAGTCCACACAGTAATGGTCTTTACTGTCTTTATGTTTAGTTTTACTAGTACTTTAACAGTTACTGTACAAACATTCAACTATTTTTTCTAAACTACAGACATTTGAGATGAAATATTTTATTACATGATAAAGAATGATTTTAATGTTGGAAAAAACACAATGACTCATTTATGCCAAAAATGCAGTTATTGTGTTTTTACTTTGTAGGACAGAACAGAGTAGGGTTAAATAGTGTAAGGTATAAGAGAGGTGTAGAAGTTGGGAGGGTCCACAATGATGATGCGTTCATGGGGCTCATAATAGGTAGCGGTACCCCTGCTTGTAATGCATATGTTTAAATGATAAGATGAAGCACAATATTGTTCAAATTCACTTGTTCCTCAGGTTGTTCGTAGTTGGTCAGATTAGTTACATTTTATATTATTTATATTTTTATCCAGGGCGGCACGGTGGTGCTGTGGTTAGCACGGTGGTGCAGTGGTTAGCACGGCGGTGCAGTGGTTAGCACGGCGGTGCAGTGGTTAGCACGGCGGTGCAGTGGTTAGCACGGCGGTGCAGTGGTTAGCACGGCGGTGCAGTGGTTAGCACGGCGGTGCAGTGGTTACCACGGCGGTGCAGTGGTTACCACGGCGGTGCAGTGGTTACCACGGCGGTGCAGTGGTTAGCACGGCGGTGCAGTGGTTAGCACGGCGGTGCAGTGGTTAGCACGGCGGTGCAGTGGTTAGCACGGCGGTGCAGTGGTTAGCACGGCGGTGCAGTGGTTAGCACGGCGGTGCAGTGGTTAGCACGGCGGTGCAGTGGTTAGCACGGCGGTGCAGTGGTTAGCACGGCGGTGCAGTGGTTAGCACTTGTGCCTCACAGCAAGATGGACCCTGGTTGGAATCCCGTACCAGACCTTTCTGTGTGGAGTTTGCATGTCCTCCCCGTGTCCGCGTGGGTTTTCGCCGGGCACTCCGGTTTCCTCCCAACATCCAAACACATGCACTGATAGGTTAATTGGTTAATCTAAAATTGTCCATAGGTGTGAATGTGAGAGTGATTGTTTGTCTATATATGTTCAGCCCTGAGATGAACTGGCGTCTCATACAGGGTGTACCCCGCCTTCGCCCGTTGTAGCTGGATTAGGCCCCCAGTGACCCCCCCGACCCTAGTGTGGATAAAGCGGGTTCAGATAATGAATGAATATTTTTATCCTGCAGTTTTCCTTTTTTTCACAAAAACAAAGAAAAAACATTAGACTTGACATTATTTATAGATTTTTACACGATTATCTGACTGGTCCAGTCGGGCTGTATCTGGTCCCGGAACTAAAATTAATCTAACCCGCCTGCTCTAACATGATTTTTCAACACATCATTTATCATATTTTCTAACATGTGAAGTTTCTATCAACTGTGGTGCTGCTGTCAAAGTTCCCCTTGGAATTCTGCAAAAAATCATGACGACAGTAAAAAGCTGCCTTTGATGTAGAACTGATACAACATCTGTGTGCACACCTGCCACTGACTCTTTAGCTCAAAGTCCTTTTGTGAGTAGGTGGTAAATGTGTCACCGCCCACTCACAGACATTCACACACACACACACACATCTGCACATGACACTGACAGTAAGGTCAAGGAGAAAAATATGAAGAAAGTGACGTAAAAGACCACCTACATACAGACACGTAATATGT
The DNA here is from genome assembly GCA_020466265.1 of Siphamia tubifer. Classification (NCBI taxonomy): domain Eukaryota; kingdom Metazoa; phylum Chordata; class Actinopteri; order Kurtiformes; family Apogonidae; genus Siphamia; species Siphamia tubifer. The sequence continues at coordinate 40,265,587 of CM035805.1, forward strand.
TCTAATGACTGTGTGGGCCCGGTATGTGCCGTCAGTCTGGTTCCATCAGTCAGTCCAACGGTCATACTGTTATGATCTGAGTGGATTTGTTACAGACATGGTGATCACACCAGCTTCCTGGAACCAAAAGCTGAAATTTTGTTTGGAGCCTCAGGAGCTGTGGTGCAAAATAAAGTTTGAGGGGAACAAAGATGATGAAGAAAAGGACATTTGGTTAATTATCCCATTTCCAGAAATAACCTCCTCATAAATGATTAGTTTGAAGTAGGGTTGTCAAAAAAATCGATTTTAGATACTAAATCGATATTGACCCTTGGTATCTAATTAGATACTAAGTTGCTGGAAAATCGATTTTTGTTTTTATGGCGCGTCGCTGCTTTTTTGTAGCGGGTAACGTTAAGAATTGTAAACAGGCATCAACGCGGTCAGCTCTGGCACAGCCGTAATGCCGGCGTGTAAGTTAAAGTCTCTTTTTTTCTCCAGCTGCCTCTGACAGCACACGGGATGACGCCAGTGCGACCACAGACCTATACACTATTTCTATAGGTCTGTGATTGGACCATCCGATGTAACTTTGCTTTTAAAGGCCTCGATATAGTCGAACGTTTATGCGCGCGGGCGGCAGCCAGGCGGTAGCGCATAGTATCACGTTACCACCACGGAGGCCACCGTGAGCATGTCAGCCTATCATTTTTGATGCGCGCGCCGCTAGTCCCGCAAGGGGTCCGCGGTGGTCACATGATGCAATACGCTGTCGCCCGCGCACATAATGCTCGACCATAAAGAGTCTTACAGTTAGCACTGCAGAAGGGCTTGAACAAAAAGATAGACCTACCTTAACTTACCAAGAGATAGACATGCATTTATTCTGCACCCGCACTCACTACCTTTTTTTTTAGCAGTCCATGGAGGACATTTTAAAAGGAATCCCTCACATCTCCAGTATCGAAATGGTATCGAGTATCGAGTATTATCCTTAGTATCGGTATCGAGTTGGAAATTTTAGTATCGTGACAACACTAGTTTGAAGTCAAGGAAGCGCTCTGTAGTAATTATTAAAACCTCAGAGTATGATGAGCTCAACAGGATACACTAACACTGTGATGACAAATGGACACAGTCTGTTCTCTACTACAAATACTTGTATACGAAAAGTAGTCGGTAGGATTGGATTGGATTTATATATTATTCACCTTGTCAGTGCGAATATGAAAGATATTGACGAAATATAATGTGTTAACTGACATTTAGTTCTTGTGAACCTCTGTCATCACTCCAGACAGCAGCGCGTTCATGTCTATGTATACATGAATGTGTGGTTTTTTTGGGTTTTTTTTTCTTTTTTTGGGGGGGGGGGGGTCTGACGAACAGGCATGGATGAGTATACTTTCTAAATATAGCTTCTTTTCCCAGATCTCCTACCCTACCTTTAAAAAAAACATTTCAACTGCTAGTTCTTTGCAGACTCAACTGAACATGAATAGGAACTGCTTCATTTAGGAGTAGAATAGTAAACTGTAACTGCACAAATAGTTTAGTCTACACCACAATATAGAACATACTCTCACTCCCAATGCGTCAAATTCAGACCCACCGACCAAACGTTGCTTTTTGAAACACAAGGTGTCCCTCAGCATCTAATGGAGACGCACTGGGTTTGTAACCCACCCACTAAAATATGTGATGCTCAGAACCCTCACCCTAACCCTAACCCTCACCCTAACCCTCACCCTAACCCTCACCCTCACCCTCACCCTAACCCTCACCCTAACCCTAACCCTCACCCTCACCTTCACCCTAACCCTCACCCTCACCTTCACCCTAACCCTAACCCTAACCCTAACCCTCACCCTAACCCTCACCCTAACCCTCACCCTAACCCTAACCCTCACCCTAACCCTCACCCTAACCCTAACCCTCACCCTAACCCTCACCCTAACCCTCACCCTAACCCTAACCCTCACCCTCACCTTCACCCTAACCCTAACCCTAACCCTAACCCTCACCCTAACCCTCACCCTAACCCTCACCCTAACCCTAACCCTCACCCTAACCCTCACCCTAACCCTCACCCTAACCCTAACCCTCACCCTCACCCTAACCCTCACCCTCACCTTCACCCTAACCCTCACCCTAACCCTCACCCTAACCCTAACCCTCACCCTCACCCTAACCCCTGTACATGAGAAAAAACTGTTTTAAACCTGAGTGTCTCCTATTGCCGTGGACGGGTTACAAACCCGCTGCACCTTTTGTGTCAGAAAATGACGTTTGGTCAGTGGGTCAGAGTCAGACAGTTGAATATAGTGTATTGACAACGATCATTTTCTCTGATCAATCCGTAGTGTGCAGAAGTGGCGCATCACCTTTTTGTCTTCATTTCATTACATTATAATATATTACATTAACGGTAGCAGTAACTGTTAGTACTCATCATTTTTCCAAAACAAAGACAAATAGAGTTGGGTTTCAACCGTCCAGTGGGAAAGGACCATTGGTTAATTCAATGTGTTTTCTTTGATTGGATTGTTTGGACAGACGCAAATGACAAATGTGGTCATTACAGAGGATGCTATTCAATTACCTCCACTGCCTCCTCCTAATTCTAAAGTCATTCATAGCCACTTTGGTGCTTTTCAGTCTGTTATGAGTCAATTTAGAATAAACTCTCTGGGAATACAAGCTTATTTTCTTTTAGTGGAATAACACATACAGGGTGTCAGTCTGAATTGGTCAATGGCAGCGACGGGCAGGACACTTTAACCAGAAATGGTTTAGTTTGAAAGTCACTTTGTTGCAGTAAATGTTATTTTAGGAGAGCCTGGGAATAAGAGGGCTTACCTGTTGGAAAAGACCTTGCTATAATTGTATACTTGGATCTCCAGCATCTCATTTCCATCCAACCTGCTGGCGATGGGCCATCGAAACACCTGAGGAAGGACACAGACAGGATGTTGAGACATAATCTCAGCCAATTTGTTCTACAATTAATCCTAATTTCTATCATCATTTCATAAACAAAAAACATGATTCCAAGTTGCCTTAATTATTTTCCCTTAATCACTAAACACAGACCGGGGTATGAAATAACAGACATCAACATCACATCATGTGAGAAAACACCTTGACAGAAAAACTAGCGGCTGAAAGGAATGTTTTCCTCATTACCCAGAATGCATCTACACTGATTTAAAATAGAGACAAGGTTTTCTTTGCTGTAAGTTCATTTGAAAAGACAGTAACAGCAGGAAAGTAAAACTACATAGTTAAGAATTTCTGGAATATTCTTGAGAAAAACCCCAGATGTAAGCAGCAGATTTGAAGGATAACTCTTCTACCATCTGCCTTTTCACTACAATTAGCTCGAAAAACTGCACTTAAAAGAGATGTTACACGTCTCTTTTCATGTAGGTTTGATGTGAAAATACAGTAGTGAAGTGACATATTTATTAATTGGCTTTGTCAGACACTCAGTACAGTACTTCCACTGTTTCACACACCAGTAAACGTACAGCTTTTGCTTACAGCTCTCTTCATATGAAGAACGACTCATTTATGGAAACTACGGAGCTCACCTCAAAGAATACTAATGAGTTTTTCAGTGATAAAATAAGCAAATGATGAATGTATTTCATTCATTTAAGCCACCAAGTATAGTTTAAATACGGAATAAAGGCCATATATATATATATATATATATATATATATATATATATATATATATATATATATATATATATATATATATATATATATATATATATCAGTAAAAGAATAAATTAATAAATCAATATATCCAGTTTCTATGCATATTTACTGAATTCATATTTCAGTGTGCCAGAGGTAAAATCATACGTGTTTAGATAGCTACAGTGAATAATACATCACATTTATCTTTAATAAAATGACAGACATGTACTGTGTTAATAGGCCTAACCTCGACTACTACATATGCCTCTATGAAGTGTGCAACAGCTTTTTATTAGTAAAACTTCCAAAAATTAAGATTTTTTTGCCTGTTCATGTATTGGGTGCAATATAAAACAGGTTTACTAATTTAAATAATACTGAACAGACACAGAAGATGTTCACTGTATTTATTACAAATCACCAAATATCCTCAGGTAATGTTAGCCCCAAGCAAATACGGTTAAAGCTAAGTGAAGCTGGTGTTGCACACTTTAGAGGAGGGAAACAGGCAGAGAACAACTCAAAATCCATGTGTGCAGTTCAACAGCTGAGACACACATGAAGTCAACTATGATCAACAATAAACCAGCTCCGGCACAGACTTGACATGTAAATCATGTGAAGACGGTGACTTTGAGATACTGTTTGGGCCTCAGTGAACACCTCCAAGCTGGTTTCTTGATACTGCGGCACCAATGGGAAGAGTGTGCACGAGGACAGAGCCATAAAGGTTATACAGGTGATTTAAAACTCATTGGACTCCTACTGTTATTAGCCTCTCATTCAGGAAAACACTGCAGGCTGTGAGACAAGTGATCCATCAGGATGGTCCCATTAGTGGATCCTGGGGTTCCCACCTGCTACTGTAATCCATAACAGCAAACCTGCCTCCAACGATCCACAAGTGCGTGTGTGTAAATGCTCCCTCTTCTCCAACTGTGGTGAGGACTTTAACCTGAAAACTTACTGACCAATGGGGACTTGTGCCACTGCAGGGACAAAAATAGTGGGTTGTATTCAAGTCCACTCTGCTCCCTAAGGCCCTGCAGTCTGATTTGTCTGCCCCGTCTTCAGCCAGGCATGACCAGAACTGCTGCCTCTTTCTTAGCTCTACGTCACTGGCAATGTAGGGCTGCACAATCCCTCAGAGTAATGACTGTTGCCAAAGATTATGACAAAGACAGCTGTAGAAAAACTCATTTACAACTACATTTCCTCCAGTTGTAACACCAGTGAGACAATGACAGAGGTCTGAGCAGGATGTTAATACTGTATGGATGACAGCACACACTAGCAATAGAGAAAATGATGGCAAATAATAATGCCAACGTATATACTATACTACCACGGTTCTCAAACTGGGGTCCGCGGACCCCTAGGGGGACGTGGCGCATGTCCAGGGGATACGCGAAATTATTCACGGTTTTGTTGTGTTTTGGTTTGGTTTTTTTGTCATTTTATTTTGAAATGCAGAAGTTTTATTTTGTAGTGAGCGGGCGGAAGTAACAGCGCTGTTTGACGCCAGCTTGACTAAATTGAGACGGAGCGAGTCACAGGCTATTTTTAGCCACCCTGCAGCGAACATGGATCAATTTTTGTGTCCGCCAAGTTCCTCAAGAAGTGGTAAAAGAAATGACAATGAAAATGACAATGACAAAAACAAACGCCCTAACCCTAAAAAGAGAAAGTACATTGATAGTTATATTAGTTTATTATTTTAAAATTATTTAAAATTGTTGTTTCTGAAGTGTTCATTTATATTATAATACCTGAAAATGTGGCTGGTTTGCACAAAAGCACTATTAAAAAAGGTTATCATTGTTTCATAATAATCATTGTTGAAGTGGTTTTTTATCATTTTCAGTATCGCCAGGATGAGGGGGGACATGGAAAAATGTCACCCCTCCAAGGGGGACCTGGGCCAAAAAAGTTTGAGAACCCCTGGTATACTAGAACTGCAGCTCTAATTAAATACATGCAAAAAAAATAAAACTTTCTTATGTCTTTCTTATCCAACAAGGAGCCACCATGAAGTGATATGCATTTCCCCAGCGTAAAACCACCTTCAAGTCATCCTGCTGATAACCACTTTTCCACTCCGCTTTTGGAATTTGATGGCTCACCCAGAGTTACCAAGGTGATGCAGCCAATCTGCAGTAGCATTAGCATTAGCATCTACTAGAGCAGATGGCGCCACAGTAGCTGCTGCACAAACTGTAAAAAACTGTTGGATCAAACTGGTTCATGTGTCTCTGTGGAAATAAAGACTGTTTTTTTACTGCACGTTTTCAAAAGTAGAAGTAAACTGTTGTTCCACCTCCAGTCAGAAGTACATAGTATTACTGTATGTTTTGGTGCAGGTGCACATTTCCTTTCTTGTTTTTTTTTTTTTTTCTTGCAGACATGTTAACACCATTAAGTGTCTCTGACTTCTCATTGTTTCTTCAGTCTCACCACAATGTTCAGAAACACTTATCTTGAAAGTAGCACACAGGGGACACTGCTGCATGATGAAGTAAGTCATTTATGTTTCCTAATGCATTTACAGTCAGTGTGTGGGACGAAAGTGTTAACACAGGTTTAAGTCCCCGCACAGGTTTAAGTCCCCACACAGGTTTAAGTCCCCGCACAGGTTTAAGTCCCCGCACAGGTTTAAGTCCCCGCACAGGTTTAAGTCCCCACACAGGTTTAAGTCCCCGCACAGGTTTAAGTCCCCGCACAGGTTTAAGTCCCCACACAGGTTTAAGTCCCCGCACAGGTTTAAGTCCCCGCACAGGTTTAAGTCCCCGCACAGGTTTAAGTCCCCACACAGGTTTAAGTCCCCACACAGGTTTAAGTCCCCGCACAGGTTTAAGTCCCCACACAGCCTGGTCCAGCCTGAGGTCATTTTCTGAATGTCATTCCATACTTTCTTCCTTCAGTCTCTCTACTTTTTCTATCAAATAAAGGCAGAAAACCCAGAAATAAATCCATAAAAAGTCTTATACTCACAGGATGAAGCAATTCTAGAGAGTACAATGCAGCATGATGCAGTAAAATATTCACATTTATAAAAAACAAAAAAAACAACCATACTATGAAGGTAAATACTTTCTTTCTCATTGTGTATTTGTGAAGAATTCTAATTATTTAATTCCTCAAGAATCTTTTCACATAACAGGTCTCATTCTTTCTTTGAAATATCCAAGGAGCTTCATGTTAAACCACATTTTCATATGTTTGAACCTGCTACGTGCATGCAGGTACCCTACATCTATTAACTAAATGTGCTTCATTTTATGGACAGATCAACAAATGAATGTTTCTACATTACACTGTTAAGCAATTATAGCAATGCAGAAGCAACCTTAGACAGAAACTATTTTACAAAAAGGAAAAAAATGCTGACAATAAACTGAACGACCAAGAATTGACCTGAGCTGCACCACATTTGACATTTTCTCCTTGGCTTTCAAAAACATGTGAGATATTTGTAGGTATGTATATATATATATATATATATATATATATATATATATATATATATATATATATATATATATATATATATATATATATATATATATGAGTATGTATGTATGTATATATATTTTATTTCCTTTATTTATTATCTTTTTTTATTGTTATTTTTATTGTTTTAACTTGTTTTATCTATTTGATTTTATTGGATTTTATGGTTTTATTGTTTTCTTACTGGTTTTATTAATTTCTTTTACTGTGCTTTCAGTCTTCTGTACAGCACTTTGGTCCACTGTGGTTGTTTTAAAGTGCTTTATAAATAAAGTTGGATTGGATTGGATTTTTAGTGCCTGTTTTCACACACACACACACACAAGGTGATGACAATAATCTCTACCACCCAGTGTTGGGTCAGATTAATTATTAAAATGGATTCATATAAATAGTGGTTCAAACGTGCTTAAACATGTTCTATCAGTTTTTTAGGGTTAAAATGCACCTGCTCTCACTTTAGTCCGACAATTAGAATATAACACAGATTATAATTAGAAAGCAGTGATCCAACAGCACAATACCTGATTAAAACAAAAAAGAAAAAAAACACATGGTTGTTATTTTCAGTCTGTTTCTGAGTGTGGTTGATGATTCCATTCCCAGCTCCCCTCTCTCAGCCCCTACACAGTAGCATTTACAGCCTAATTGCCAAAGTGAGGAGCCTCATTAAAAGTGACAGCTATGATCTCACAAACCGGAAGCCTGGAGGCCATGGTGTATATGAGAGTTAAAGACTTAAATGAAGAAGTGCTGTGATCCTGTGCTCCAACACTGTGGTCATATGTGACCCAGGAGCCAACACTTCCCTCCCTCACTATCCTGTGATGGATCATGACTGTTGCCATGGACACAGAGGATAAAAACACCTCTGTGATTAATTATGAACACCCTGCATCCTTATCACTCACTGAGAATAAATACAATACATGTAGAGTACAAAGCTTGTGCAGGGCTCAGTCTGCCCAGAACACAGTCCTTCCCAAAAGTCTTAAATCAGGGGTTCTCAAACTTTTTTGGCCCAGGTCCCCCTTGGAGGGGTGAAATTTTTCCATGTCCCCCCTCATCCTGGCGATACTGAAAATGATAAAAGACCACTTCAACAATGATTATTATGAAACAATGATAACCTTTTTTAATAGTGCTTTTGTGCAAACCAGCCACATTTTCAGGTATTATAATATAAATGAACACTTCAGAAACAACAATTTTAAATAATTTTAAAATAATAAAGTAATATAACTATCAATGTACTTTCTCTTTTTAGGGTTAGGGCGTTTGTTTTTGTCATTGTCATTTTCATTGTCATTTCTTTTACCACTTCTTGAGGAACTTGGCGGACACAAAAATCGATCCATGTTCGCTGCAGGGTGGCTAAAAATAGCCTGTGACTCGCTCCGTCTCAATTTAGTCAAGCTAGCGTCAAACAGCGCTGTTACTTCCACCCGCTCGCTACAAAATAAAACTTCCGCATTTCAAAATAAAACAGCAAAAAAAAAAAAAAAAACATGAATAATTTCGCGTACCCCCTGGACATGCGCCACGTCCCCCTAGGGGTCCGCGGACCCCAGTTTGAGAACCGTGGTCTTAAAGGATAACAGACATGTGGGTCGACCGGTAAAAGTGTCAGAATGAACCTACATTTGTTTCTTGGAATAGAAACCTTACTGTCCATGCTACACAATACTTCAGTCTGTGTTTCCTTGAGCACCACCTTCACTTCTGCTGTAAATTATTAAACACTGGGTCTTCACTCGCCTACGTACAGCTGCCATTTACCTTTTATTTTCTGATTTATTTTTTAAACATTTCTTTCCCTTTTGTGACTTTGGTTCAAATTGCATAAGAGTCCCATCCCGACAGCGTCCATCTTCTGAACAATCATGTTTAAACGTGGGACATCTTTTTTTGGAACATTTTTACTATATTGCTTGAAAACCTCTTCATGGTCCCATATCACTGAAGTAGAATGTCTGCAACAAACTGAAATGTTTTAGTCCAGTCTAGAGGGACGAACCACAGGAACATTTGTTAGAAATGCTGTCCTCTTTGTCATGTGACTGTTTGATTATGTGTTTTCTGTCGTTGTTCGTGTCTGGGCTTTTCTTTTGTTATGTGGGTTCACGTCACTGGTTCTGACATTGCTTCCTGTCACCGGTGCCCCCTCGTTCATTTCCTCCTCATGTGGAACACCTGTCTGCTCAGTGCATGTTCCCTCGTGTGTCTTCGCTCGGTGCGAGTACGTCTGCTGTTTCCCAGACAACCTACGAGCGTTTATTTCTCTTTGGTCTTTTGGTCTCAACTGTGTTTTTCTGGTATCTGCCTGTTCCGTCTGTCTGCCTTTTAGAAAATATCTGTGTATGACCCTTTCCCTGGATTTTGGACCTGGATTCGGTTTTTCCCCCATGGATACCACTTCCTCCCCACTTCTTGGATCAACCTTACGGTACCGTGCACTTGGGTTTCGAGTCTGATCTGATTACCCTGTTATCAAACTCTGCCTGTCTGACCCGGCTTCTCTTCTTAGTGGCTGTTTTACCTGCTGCCACTAACCACCTGACGGAAGGTTCCGGAGGGAGGGACGCATCTCATTAAATTTATTGTAAACAATGAAGCCTTTAAACGTACTTTGAGTCTGAGAGTCTGCATTTAGGTTCTGACTCTTTTCAGTACCGTGACACTGATCATCTTTACACTGATCAATATTTTCAAAATCTCACTTGTGTTGAATTGTTGGACCATTTTTGTCCCACCCCACCTTTAAGTCTGACGGCTGCTTTTCTTGGGAATACTTTCATCAGATTTTTTTCTCCATTAAACCAAATTATGCTCCGAGTTGTGGATGTTTTATCTGCAGCAAATTGACAGTATGTCTTCATGTGTATGTCACACCACGAAAAATAGTGGCTGTTGAGCAATCCAGCCTGGTTGAATCCACTTGGCATGTCTGCCCCCCCCCCCACACTCCTCCTCTGACAGCAGTGCGAATTCAATAATTGGACTGCCCGTCACCGCTCTGCTTCACTCATGTCACTTTCTCTCCTTGATCCAATATTTGTCCGTTTATTACAGAATCATTTACACTCCATGTCAAATAAAAAGCCATGGGTGTAAATGTACTGACATGAGTTCAGTGTCCATCTCTCATATTTTCTAGAGATTGAATTTCAAATTAAATAATGGTCATACCCCAAAAACATTCCATTTAACAGTTTTCTGCTTAATGTACAATTAAACGAAAAAAAAATAAGATTTGGGTCAGATTTGTGACATTAAATCAGAAAACCAGTACAGACCAGTAGCAGACATTTAAAGTGATGTAGCCTTGTCCCTTTTAGTTAGTTAGTTAGTTAGTTAGTTAGTTTATTGTGGTCCCTTAGGGAAATTCTTTTTCACAGTTTACATTACATTTCATTTGCACATTTTAAGGGCTGTTACATACATACAATATAGACATAGGTGCATGGGGGAGGACATACATGGTTACATACATTTTCCCAGCAGACACAGAAAGGAGAACGTGTAAACATACCTAATGCTTTTCGACACAGAAGGAGGGGAAGAGAAAGAAACATGTTTACATCTAGGGCGGGTGATATTTATGGTAAGTTTTGTTGATTATTTGGATAGTTGAGGAGATTAGACTTCGGCTGAAGCGGACCTTATTGCATCGTATGCTCCTGAACCTTCTGCCTGATGTGAGTGACAAATACCGGTTTAGTGGGTGGGTTGAGTCCAGGGATATTGCATGTGCAATGCGTGCGATGGCGTTATTTAGTTCTTGCAGGTTGGGGATGGACAGACCGATCAATTTGGTGGCAGTGTTGGTTATCTGGGTCTATTGCGATTTTTGACAGTGAGCATATTGAAAAAACAGGTAGAACAGTACAGAAGAACAGGTTGAACAATGCTAGTGTAGTCGTAGGAGTAGGTGGGGGGCAACATGGAGTCCTTTGAGTTTGCGTACTGCTGACGGTCTTTGATTTCCTTTTTTGTGTATGTCCATTGTGTGTTGTTCGAAGGTGAGGTTATTGTCAATAGTGAGTCCCAGGTATTTGAAATGGTCTACTGTCTCTACTGTTTCGTTGTTGATGATGGTGGGGTGGAGGGGTTACGGTTGACCAAAGACCATTGCTTTTGTTTTGTTGACATTGAGTTTGAGAAAATAGTTTTCACACCACTGAGTGAAGTGTGAAATTGTATTGTTGAGTTGAATGGGTGTCTGTGATGAAGCCAAGAACAGCTGCGTCGTCTGCATATTTGAGATAGATTGTGTTGGATGAGGTGCTGATACAGTCGTTTGTGTATAGTGTGTAGAGGAAGGGGCTTAGCACACACCCCTGCGGGGCTCCTGTGTTGGAGGTGAGTGCAGGTGTGGTTGATGTGCTTAGCCGTACGGTCTGTTGTCTGTTGGTGAGGAAGTTGTGAATAAGATGAATAAGACAGGTGGGGACGTTGAGGTGGGACAGTTTTTGGATCAGTCGGTGTCTCTGAATGGTGTTGAAAGCAGAGCTGAAATCTGCAAATAGGATCCTGGCAGTCGTGCCTGGGGAGTCCAGGTGTTCCAGGAGGAGGTGCAGCAGGCAAGCTACAGTGTCCTCAGTGCCTCTCCTTGCCTTATAGGCAAATTGGAGGGGGTCCAGGTGTTGGTGGACATGTGGAAGGATGGTGTTCAACAGCAGGTATTCCAGGCATTTTATCAGGATGGGCAATGGGGCGGTAGTCATTTGGTTCTTTGGGTTGGGGTTTCTTGGGTACTGGGATTATTGTGGCTGTTTTCCAGAGGGTGGGGATTCGGCATTGGTGGTAGACTTCACAGAAGAGGAAGTGAATTACAGCCGTGAGTTCGTTGGCGCAGGTCTTGAGCACCCTGGCTGAGATCCCATCAGGCCCTGGGGCCTTGCCTGGTTTGCATTTTTTCAATTGCCACCTGACATCCTCCTCGGAGAAGGGGGCTGGGTCATTTAGGTCCAGCGGAAGGAGTGTATCCAGTTGTCTGCGGCATTCCTCTGAGAAGTCACCAGTATCAAACCGGTTGAAAAAGATGTTCAGCTGATGCCCTTGCTCAGGTGGGATTGAGATGCACTGCCAGCCATTGTTTTGGCCATCTGGAAGGCTTGCCTGGTGTTCATGGAGCTGAAGTGTAATTCTAGTTTGTTTTTGTATTGTAGTTTAGCCTTGAAAATGTAATTTTTTACAGCCCTATTTGCTGCTTTGAGTGCTGCACAGTCCTTGGTCTTGAAGGCTTTGTGTTTTTCTTTCAGATTTTTCCTTAGTTGTGGTGTAATCCAAGTTTTGGAATTTTGATATTTCTTTATTTACTTTACTGGTATGGTGGTCTGGATGCAGAAATTAATGTAATCTGTGATGATGGATACCTTGTTGTCTAGTGGTTCTCCATCAAATGTGTCCCAATTGGTGCATGCCAGAGAGCCTTGGAGTTGGGCAATGGCGTCCTCCGTCCATTGAGGGGCGCTGTAGGTCTCTGGTTTGAACCTTTTGAGTTCCTGTTTGTATACCCGAAGTAAACAGATCATGTTGTGGTCCGCAAGTCCGAGTGGAGGATAGGAGCGTGCCCGAAAAGCATTGGCAATGTTGCCGTAACATAAATCCAGAATGTTATCCCCTCTGGTGGGTACATCAACATATTGCTGAAAAGCTGGCAGAGTAGTTTCTAGTCTGCATTTATAATAATCCCCCATTATAAGCACCGGAGCCCCAGGGTACTTAGCAAGCATCGAGTTAGCCTCCTTAGCAACCAGCTCTGATGCGGTGTTGGTGTTAGCGTCTGGGGGAATATAGACACAGCTAGCCACAACTGTGGGGAATTCTCGTGGTAGATACTGGGGGCGAAGGGATACGGTCAGTATTTCGAGGTTCGGTGTACATATCTTTTGATGGACTTTGATGTTTGTACACCATCTGGCATTGATGTAGAGACAGGCGCCCGCTCCCCGCACCTTCCCTGATTGAGCCATCCTGTCCGACCTAATGAAGGTGAAGCCGTCTAGGGCCACGTCGTCGTCAAATATCGACCTCAGGGCAATGATGCAGGTGTCTCTGAAGGCCCTTTCCAGGCAGCATCTGTCATGTAGTACATCCATCTTGTTTCGGAGGGATCGGACATTTGCCAGGATGATGGAGGGGAGAGGTGGTTTGAAGGGGCGTCTTCTGATCCTGCTGCAGATTCCTCCCCGTTTGCCCCTTTTCCTGGGTCGAAGCTCCGGGGGAAGGGTTGTCGCTACCGCTGGCTTGGTGTTGCTTGGCGGGCAGTTCGGTAATGATAGCAGGTCTTCTCGGATGTAGGTGAGTAACCTTCCATCTATTACCGGTTGCACTGTGAGGCCATTGCAGGTCATTAGGTGTGCGATGATCACCAGGACAATGATTAGTTCAGACCTTTTTGCCACAGTTGACAGACACACAAGATACATTAAACGAACTTAAACAATACTTAGATGAGACAGAACAGCCGTGACAGGGTGCATACGAGATGCGGGCTTGAACTGTGTTGTCGCAGCCGAGCATGCGCCAAAGAGACTGACTAGACTCTAATGAAACTGTAATTAGTATTCAACTTTCTGTGGTGCAAAACCAGATGGTGCACAGATAATGAACAAAGCACTTGTCAAAATCTGGACAAAATTGGAAAATAGAAACTAACAGTGCTGGGAGAGCTCATCCCATTACGAAAACTTTTCTGCTGAGGTGATTTTTTTTTCCTCTGATCCAACAGAACTTGTACCTTCTGCACATGTGGAGGCTAATTACCTTTACTGTGATTAAAATTTGTAAACTCTTGGGAGATGTGGAGTTACTTATCATTGGTTCAGCTGTTTCAACACATGCAAATATTTCCACACATCAACGTGCTCTAATCAGAATGTTGTTAACATCATCACATAGTACAGTACAATCTAAAGCAATATGGCCCCTGGAAAGAATGTCTGAAAATGACACTGAAGGCATTAACAGTTAAAGCTGTCACAATTATTTTAGTTCAGGGTCCCACACAGACCAATGAGGTTTCAACTGGGTCACAATAACATTGAACATAATGATAACTAAAAAATGTTTCTGTCTGTACAAAAAAGCTAAATTACATGAAATTGTTAAATTTATAAACTATCCTTTCACAAAAAGTGAAACCAAAAACCCATCCCCTCTCACATGATGTAGCATCATTCCATCTGATGTCAGCATTACCTCTACATGTGGACCAAGTCTGAAGTAAAACTAAACAGAACTGAGTTTTTATAAACATGTGAAATTTTATGCATTATAACTAGTTAACTGGTTAACTGGTTAATCTAAATCACCCATAGGTATGAATGTGACAGTGATTGTTTGTCTATACATGTTCAGATTCAGATGAAATGCAGACTCATACAGGGTGACCTCTGACCCCGCCTTCACCCATTGTAGCTGGATTAGACCCCTAGTGACCCCCATGACCCTAGTGAGGATAAAGCAGGTTCAGATGACGAGACGATAAATAAATGGAAGAAAAAAAGTGCAAAACAAAAAAAATCCTAATTTTTTTTTTTACCAACTTTGACCTACCCCCCCCAAAAATTAAATTTATTCTGCAATGACTTTTATTCTGCACACACACACACACACACACACATATATATATATATATATATATATATATATATATATATATATATATATATATATATATATATATATATATACATATATATGTATTGCCTACTACTGCTCAACAGGAACATGTCATTATATGCTAACCAAACACTCCAATTGAATAGAAATCCAATAGTAAATATCCAGTAAGTCAATATCAAACACTGATGCTGACTTCTTCATAACTGGGACCTTAAATTTACAGATTTGAGGATGTTTTTAGAATAATACCCATCCAATGAACAGCAGTACTGACTCTGTAGGAGGATCCTTAAGGCACAGCAGTTATGAGCTGATGCACATGGACAAACACACAAACAGAAATACCAAATGAGATACGAGTTCATATAGTTTTCTCTTAAGGGCTGAAACTAGCAAATCCTTGCAAAGCTATAAAGCCTTCCCTATCAGACTGTTCATGTGCTATGTTTGGATGTTGTTCAATTCTCAACGTTTGTTCAGTTATTCATGCACATTGTAATTCTATCACACTCATTTAGGTTGAGCCATATTTTCATCTTTCAGCTTCCCTGTATACCTCACACTAAGTAAGGAGAATATTTAGCCCACGTCATCATTTATTCAATAGACTCAGACATGGGAAAGCACCTCCCTAGAGCTGCACTGAATCCTGAAAACTACAGACATTCTCAACTATTTTTAAGTTGCTGGCATTATTCCAGTTTGAGTCTGCCGCTGTCCTCCTGATTTGTGTCTCGCTGGTGGTCCAGTGGTCTGTAAAGAGGATGAAATAGGAACTGCAGAAGAGGTTAGAGGGTAAGAGTTGGTATTCTCTAGTCATTCGCTCCATTTCAAGTCTGTACTCCCTTGCTGAGTTGAATATTAGTTTAAAAATTTCAGCCTAATACTGATATGTTCTCCAATGACACAGAGGCCTTATTTGAGCCCACTAACTTCCCAAACCTGATTATAAAGACCAGCAGGGAAGTGGTTTGGAAGTGAGCTCACTGTGCTCCTGCTGTCCACTTACCACACACCCATCTTCCAATGTCCATACTCACTACAGCTGTCCTGTCTTTGGGTACGGAGGACGTCCCATTTCTAATCGCAGTGAAGTTAAAGTCTACTGCAAGTACCCGGATGACACCCTCAAACACGTTTTGTCATCAACAGCCGCCGTATTGTCTACTTATTAGCTACGTAGTGAAAGTGACGTGATAAACTGTCCGCGAACTGCGTGAATTAAAAACATGGCGTACAGATTCATTACAGAGTAGTAACTGATCATATTGTAGTTTAACGGATGACTTTGTAATCACAAATGCATTAGTTTTTGAGTTGCTTGTCCTACACTGCTTTACAGACAAACATTCAGCTAACGTGACACATAAATGGTTAAACACACCAATGGATTTTCAGCCAAACGGACACGGTGACAGTGTCAGAGCCAATACATTCTGCAGAGGAACTGCAGGTTCATACCCATAAAAAACACCATAAAAATAACATCTATTTTAGTCAGAAAAAACATTTATTTTTTTGCAGTTTCTGACACAGTTTCCAGTAAGTGTGGCAGGTAGAATCACATATGGTATTGGAATTGGAACAACACTTACCCGCTGAAAAATGTACACTTATTAAATACGGAAGTGAACTGTGTGTAGGTACCAGCCTCAGTGTGGTGTGTCATGGTCCACAGATTTGGAACAAGTTAGACCCTAGTCTAAAAACTGCTCACTCCCTCCACATGTTGAAAAACAATTTAAAAAAGAAACCCCTGTGTTCGTATTTATAAGTATGTATCCATGACTGTATTCATGTACTTATCTGTGTTTGTATGCATATATATATATATATATATATATATATATATATATATATATATATATATATATATATATATATATATATATATATATATATATATATATATATATATATATATATATATGCATAGGTTTTGTATTATACATTGAATGTTTTGTCCTGGGCCCCCTCCTAATAATCCCCCTCCTTCCATGTTTTGTTCTTTTTGTACTCTTTGCAAATAATCTTTATTGAATTGACTTGAAAAAAAAAAAAGTACAGATGTTGACAGGGTAAGAAACACTATGGGGGGGGGGGGTACATGCTGGGAGGGGTCAGCAGGAGTTCATCTCAAACTAATGAGGCATGAGCTCCCCAAAAAAGGAAGTCCTATTGACAAAATATTGACAATACCCTGTTGTTTAATTGGCACATTATCATCACTAGGTGTAAAATTAGACTATTCATCACTAACACACTTTAGCCAAGACACTATCATGTTATTATGATCATCACACTGAAAGGGATTGTCTAATTATCCCAAACAACACCTACTGAAACATAAGTGTCTGCCTGGATGCTAAAAGCAATAAAATAAAACACTAACACTAACCCTAGCGATATTAAATATTGTACATTTGTAAAACAGAAAAGGTGTTTTACCAGACATATTTCCAACTAGCAATAAAGAGCATCACTGGCACTTATCCAGTACTTCTGCAGTTCTATACATAGTTGGGACTCTTCTATGTGCCTATACTATTGGGGTAACTGTGGCCTATTAATCCCTCATTTGACGTCCAGATGCCCCCATGGGATGCCTGCTGCTCCATGCCATACCCACTGCTCCTTAAAGGTTAAACCAACAGCATCAAAGAAAGGATGGGTTAAATGCAGAGGACCGATTTCGTTGTACAATTGTATAATAACAAATAAAGTACTTTTTCTTTCTTAAAATTTTAAGAATGTCTTGGTTTTTGTATTTTTCAGCCATGATCTGGTGTGTGTTTTAACTTCCTCTGTGATGCTGGTTGAGGACAATCAGCATACACTGTCCTTACAGCCTAAAAAAAGTCATGTGTTTCAGACCTTAGTGTTACATAAGGGGACTGACTCATTAGTATGTGAGACTTTTCACTTACAGTACTGTAGTGTGCTCTAGCAGCTGGAGGTGGTGCTAAAAGAATATTCTTACACTCATTATGTTTGAATGATAATGTCCTGCACACTTCAAATATTTTAGCTTCCCGTTTGTAAACATCCTAAACGCAAGCAGAGATTCATAATCAAACTCTTGTGTCGGATTGTTCTTGTTCCTTCTCTTTGACAAACACACAAATGCCCAGTAGCCACAGCAACAGTACAAGCTAAAGCTCAATGAACCCTCTGGGTACGATGCATGCAGGGCTTCACATTCTTTGCTCCAGTTATGTCTAACTACAGAAGGGGGGAAGCCCTGGTGCACTGCAGCTAAAAGCTAGGTCCCAATATGGCATGAATAATGAATACAGATTCTCCATCTAGTCTATCTGCATACTAGTTCAAAGGCATTCTGCTAGTCCATGCATAAAGCAACAACATACACAATTCTATGCTAATGGTCCTCGACTGTAAGGGCTGGACTGAACTTACTGAAGCATGCAAACAGCCCAGTGCCAAAGATGAAGACATCAGATGAAGAAGATTGGATGAGGAATTGCTACAGTGTCTGGGGCGGTGGCTAAAGGAATAGAACATGTACCAGCAGCACAACACGCAGCCATGTGCATACAGTTCACAAGCTTAGGAGCAATGGACGCACGAGTCATCCCAAGGAAAACATGGACATTTTATTGATGCTAAGTGATGCTAACGACCTCCGGAGCGCTGTGTCTGAGCGAGGCCAAGGCGAGAGCATCGGGTCAGGCTGCCACAAGAGATCACATATCAGTGTCGCCACTCGGTTCTACACCAGTTACAGCAGAACAGAGCTCATCATAACATACCATTACAATAAATATTCATGACATACTTTTCCCTTTGGTTTGCTTTGCTTTATTTATTACAGTTTCCCTAGCAGCCTTGTTTTTGTTGTTGTTGTTTTTTTCAGATACAGTGTATGTCTGTGTTAGCTCATCCTGTTTTAGGATAAAACACATTCACACTGTGTTTACATAAAACACCACAATGTAAATCATAGGGTTAGGAAATGTCTTACTTTAGGATTTAAAAACAGTAATTGAAGACACATAAGGCATGGAAGTTGATAAAAATCGATATCAATGAGGTCAACATATGGATCTATATATTTTTGTAGTTGTATTTCTGTTGTGATTTGTTACAGTCACATATGATAGACAAATATTTATGCTGTTGTATTCTTTTATTGGCTTGAACCTGTTGCGTTTACTGACATGCTCTTTTTTCCCTGTAGTAATATTTATTATGCAGTCAAGATTTTGACTTTCTCATTGTAAGTAAAGAAGATTTTCTGACATTCATTGTCATTTTAAAGAGAAAAAAGGATGATGTAAAAATAAATAAATAAATACATAAATGGTATTAGCCTCCAAAAAAATCCATATCGGTTCATCACTAATCACATAGAGATATTGTTAATGTTGTTGCAGGGATTTGCCTCTAGTCAGCTTCTGTGTGTGGACAGATGGAGCGGGAGAATCGAACTACCAACCTTTATAGTGAAGTATTTGCTCTACTTTGCAATAACGTGACACATAAATGGTTAAACACACCAGTGGATTTTCTGCCAATAGAAGGACACGATGATGGCGCCAGTAACAACTCATTCTGCAGATTCATATTCATAACGAACACCATAAAAATAACATCTATTCTGGGAAGAAAAAAGATTTTTTTTTCCAGTAAGTGCAGCAGGTAGAATCAGATCCGGTATTGGAATTGGAACGGCACTTACCCGCTAAAAAATATACACTTAGTCAAATGTTAAATGGACTGTACTTGTATAGAGCATGTTATTCACCAGTTGGTGCCCAAACACTTTACAATTCCTCACATTCATCCATTCACACACACAGACAGCTGCTGCCTGACCCTACTGGGAGACACTTAGGGTTCAGTGTCTTTGCCCAAGGACACTTCAACAGCCAGAGGTAGGACACAAACCGCCAACCCCTCCATCGTTGGACGACCCGCTCTACCAAGTGCACCACAGCCACCCCAAGTACGGAAAGTATACAGTGTGTAAGTGCACTAATGACAGTATGAATATTGGAACACAACCCATGGCTATTAACACAATTAACAAGAATTCACTGCATCTGTGTGCTGTAAAATATATGAAAGCTTCTGCAGATTGTAGGTGTTTAGGGAGTAAGACTTTGGGTTAAAAAGCAGGAATGGCAGCCACTGTAACATCCCTGCAAGGTTTATAAACCTAATAAGTGTGTGTCTGCCTGACTATGGAAGTTACCATTTAGCTATTTCCCTGATTAGGCTGAAAACACAAACACGGGTTTATCTACAGAGGAAGCAGGGCTCTACTGGTGAGCCCATCAAAGGGAAACTGTTGTTCTTTTGTTGAAAGCCTCCAAAAAACAGAGAACACACCATTTTACATACGCACACATGACGTTCATACTTTGAAAGTCGTGTCTGTGTGAAATACTTTGTCTTGTTTTTTCCCTTTCATTCCTTGTGTTTATCGCCTCCCTTTGTTGTGTCTTTTCTTTCACTCTGTATGAATTTCACTCTCTTGATCCTTCAAACCTCATTCTTATACGTCTCCTCTTTTCTCTTGTATGACTGTACATTTGATATCATCCTAGCACTGTCTTCTACATGTACCAGAAGTCATTTTACCCGACTCCCACAGCAGTGAAAATAGATTGACCCACCACAAAAAGGGTTTGGCTCAAATCCTTTGGCTCGGAAAAGGAGTCCTGGGGCGTGTATTACAGGTCAGAACCAGTCCGCCACAGACGACAGACCTCCACCAAAGTTTGATTTTTCAGTAATTTTGGATGAAACTCAATATTATTAAAAAAACAGGACATTCTGCTTGGTTGTTGAGAAAACTGATAAAACATTGTTCAAATGGGATTTTCCATATTAAATAAACAGACGATATTATTTTTCATTACGTCATTTCCATGTTTGCCTGAGGTTTGGTTTTATGGATCAATAAAAGGGTCTGAAAAAAATGTGTAAAAAGATCCTGGGTTCAGTTTATGTGATAGGACCATTTCAATAATCAATTATTTATGACGTCACTGTGATGTCATGTGACGTGGCATATCAACCATATTGGATATTTTTGATCTAATATCTAATCTGAAGCACAGTCTATTGTCAGATTTGATCTAATGTGTCAATAACCCTGATTTAAGGTCAAAGGTGACAAAGTTTGCAAATACACCATTGGCTTGACGTCATATGACGTCAAAACATGACATGATGGAGCCATAGGTGTTGACCCATCTGATGTCTGAAGGTTAGGGTTAGGGGTCAAAGGTTAGGGTTATAGGTGATGACCCATCTGATGTCTGAAGGTTAGGGTTAGGGGTCAAAGGTTAGGGTTATAGGTGATGACCCATCTGATGTCTGAAGGTTAGGGTTAGGGGTCAAAGGTTAGGGTTATAGGTGATGACCCATCTGATGTCTGAAGGTTAGGGTTAGGGGTCAAAGGCTAGGGTTATAGGTGTTGACCCATCTGATGTCTGAAGGTTAGGGGTCAAAGGTTAAGGTTATAGGTGTTGACCCATCTGATGTCTGAAGGTTAGGGGTCAAAGGTTAAGGTTATAGGTGTTGACCCATCTGATGTCTGAAGGTTAGGGGTCAAAGGTTAGGGTTATAGGTGTTGACCCATCTGATGTCTGAAGGTTAGGGGTCAAAGGTTAAGGTTATAGGTGTTGACCCATCTGATGTCTGAAGGTTAGACCATGTGAATGAAAAAACACCAGATTCTATCTTGTCTGAATCCTGAGATATTACCACTGATGTGCTTTAGCTGTTGACCTTTAGTGTGACCTTGACCTTCATTGCTCAAAATCTAATGGGTTCTTCCACGTCCCATTATCTATCATTCCTGAAAGTTTAGTTAAAATCCATTCAGAATTTTTTGCATAATCCTGCTGACAGACGGACTGGCAGACAGACAGACAGACAGACAGGCAGATGGACTGGCAGACTGGCAGACAGACAGGCAGGCAGACAGACAGGCAGACAGGCAGATGGACAGGCAGACAGACAGGCAGACAGACAGGCTCAAATGTAATACCTCCTTGGCAGAGGTAATTAGGTACAGTAGTTTCAGGACTAAAAATAAAAGGGTAAAGACTTTGCAAACCTCAAACTTTCTTTTTCACTTAGAAGAACTCTTATTTTCCACCTCCTAAACTATTTAAGTAAAGGACTCTTTCTCACTAAAGCAGTGAAGTGTAAAGTGTCCACTTTAATTCCAACAAAGCCAGTGTTGCTTGACACAGATGGTGGAGGCTGCTACCTCTGCCTCTCAGACTTTGATCAGCAATAAGTGAACAGAGGACGTCCTATTAGGGGACATTCAGGTGGACACTGTCCATTTGTTCTTCTTTGGTTCAGTCATACTGTCATATGAGGTTCAGGTGGCCCAGGTTACAACTGTAGCCTTTAAAAAGCTCCTGCATTTGCATGTATTCCCTAGTGTTTCTTTATATGCCTTCTAAATAGGTCACAGACGTCATAGTACAAAGCTTTGTTTTTTTGTACTTCATGTATTAGCCATGAGCTGCAAACCTGCAGCTGACTTTTTTTTTCATGCATTCATATTTTTCATGTGTTTCATAACATGTTGGGAACGCCTCCACACTAAATTGTTGCCTCTGTGCCTTGTTGTAAACTGCATCTATATACTGTATAATACCCCCAAAATTTGTCATTGAAGGATGAGCAACTGGGAAGAGGTGGTTGGCATGGAAGGCAGATTTAGAAAAGCCACACCACCAGGTCCTGTAGGTGTTTATCCAATAAAGCTCTTTGACTATAGGTTTAGTAAAAGACCATAGTTTGTTTTGAATAATTACAGAAAGATTGTGAGTCATTTCATACAAATTTTTGTTTGGGTATAATAAACTAAACCCAGTGTTTTTTCCTAATCACAAAGAAGTGATTTTACTGCTGGCATCTACCCATCAAAAGCTGAAAAAGAATGTTATTTTTGTTCTGTTCTGAGAACGCCATTGGTTAAATCATATAATGCTCATCTACGTAAAGACATATCCAGGTAGAACACACTACAAAAGGAGTTCCTCAAAAGTTGGTACTAGAACCACGTCTATTCATTGTATACAAAAATAACTTTGATCAAAAGGTTTCTAAAACTCTTTTTTTTTCTATTCTGCTACATGCACAGTAAAATACAGCGCAGCTCATGGTATTTCTTTCAAAATCTAGTCTTTCATTTGAAGCTAAAATGAGACTTCTTAATGCAACATTTATGTCTGTGCTGCCCTACAGTAATATGGGACACTAAAATGTAGGGGTGTAACAGAACACAAAAATCAGGGTTCGGTACACACCTCACTTTTGAAGTCACAGTTCGGTTCATTTTCGGTACAGTATGGAAACAAAATACAAAACTATTTTCTTCCTCAGCACAGTATATATTAAACCAAAAAATGTCAATATACAAATAGAAACAGTAAATAATTCTTCGTGTTGCTTGATACCAGTAAATGAAATTATATATTCTTAAATGATTTGCCAAATGTTGAAATAAAAAATAATGAATTCCTTTTAAACAGGAAAAAAAAAACTTCAAAATCTTCAACCTCCACTGGATGGATTCACCATCATTCATAGAAACCAGACACTCAGTAAAAGTCTGTCCACTTCACGTCACCAGGACTTTAGCCACACCCACCTGGGGTTAAGCCCCTCCCTCATTGCAGCCAATCTGCAGTAGCATTAGCATTAGCATCTACTAGAGCAGACGACGCCACAGTAGCTGCTGCACAAACTGTAAAAAACTGTTGGATCAAACTGGTTCATGTGTCTCTGTGGAAATAAAGACTGTTTTTTTACTGCACGTTTTCAAAACAAGTGACGTCACCAAACCTAGCTGGATGTTACTCTGGGATGGTAAACACACACAGAGCCAGAGGGGAGGGGGGAGTGTTCCTTCACACATTCTGAGCCAATCACAGACGCCTCATCAGCGCGTCATGGACATGTATGAGGAAGTAGAAGTAAACTGTGTTGTTCCACCTCCAGTCATTTTTCTACCGTCACCACATGATATGAATATGGTCACATGGTCACATGGTCACATGGTCACATGGTCACATGGTCACATGGTCACATGGTCACATGGTTACATGGTCACATGGTCACATGGTCACATGGTCACATGGTCAGATGGTCACATGGTCACATGGTCACATGGTCACATGGTCACATGGTCACATGGTCACATGGTCACATGGTTACATGGTCACATGGTCACATGGTCACATGGTCAGATGGTCAGATGGTCACATGGTCACATGGTCAGATGGTCAGATACAAACTGACTATATTCCGAACCAAAAGTTTGTTTTCAATGGTTTGGTATGAATATATATTCTGTTACAGCCTGACTTGTTTTGTCCACACAGGCTGTTTCAGTCTCATCTATAAGTGAGTTTTTATTCCACTGAACTGGGAATAGAGGCTTTTTAATCTGCTACTCCTTCTCCTTGGAATCAATGCCAAAATGACCTGGAACTTAAGGAGGTGGTATCATTGAGTACATTTGAATGGAATTTAATGGAAGCAAAATCTTCTGGTTATGGATGTTTTTGCTCAATCATTTCAATACTTACATTTTTTGGGCCAGGATACTGTTTTAAAAGTAGATTTTTAATCTCAAGGAGTATTTTCTGCTTCAAAAACTGTTAAAAAATTAAAGTGAATTAAAGTGAATAACCAACTACCAACTGAGCCCCTTAAAGTGGTTTACATGTGATGAGGTTATTGTACAAATGGAAGAAGGGATTGTTCTATTTCATCAGGCAGCTATTTTTACAGTAGTTGCTCTGTTTTTGTTGTGCACTTCCTTGCATTTGCATCCAATATGTGATTTGGGGTTCAGTGGTTTGCACTACAGTCACCTTTAACAGTAGACAGGTGAAGCGAGTGGATAATCAGTGGTGTATTTGCTCTGACAGCTGAGCTATATATAACTAGCAGAAATATGAACATCAGATGGAAATATGACACGACTATTTAGTCTATTCCAATGAATTCAACAGAATTATTGTAAAAGACTGCAGCCCTTGCAACACTACATTAAAATAGAAATGTGTTATATTTGTTAGTCCATAAGGAGTAGAGTATTACAATGACACTGTCTACATTAGTGTTAAATTAACTCATTGGAATACAGGAAAGTAAGAGTAAAAACCAAAAAGACAACCCCTAGAGGAGCAAAAACATAATGCTGTTGTTTATCTTGATCAATGCTCATCTTTTTCAATCTTAGTGTGAATGTACAACTGAACAAATTTATGGAGTAAGAACCAAAGAAAGATTAGAAAGAAACACAATCTCATTTTGTTTCTGACCAACTCAATAACCAAGGAGTCTGGAGGAAGTGCAGGTCAGATGTTTTTACTCAGGTCTAGAATACTTTAAATAGAGACATCTTCAGAGAGCAGAAGTGAACTCAAGTATCTTAAAACACATAAATGGACAGCAGTATATTTTTAGGGTTTTTTTTTTTAGGTTTTTGTCGACTGTGTTTTTGATATTTTAATGCCTGAGTTATTGTACTTTATCTTACAGCAGTGACAAAGGAGGAATTTCTGTTTTTACTTACAACAGACCTGCTGGACTATAAGGTGGACTGGACTATAAGGTGGACTGGACTATAAGGTGGACTGGACTATAAGGTGGACTGGACTATAAGGTGGACTGGACTATAATGTGTACTGGACTATAAGGTGGACTGGACTATAATGTGGACTGGACTATAAGGTGGACTGGACTATAAGGTGGACTGGACTATAAGGTGGACTGGACTATAATGTGGACTGGACTATAAGGTGGACTGGACTATAATGTGGACTGGACTATAAGGTGGAGTGGACTATAATGTGGACTGGACTATAAGGTGGACTGGACGATAAGGTGGAGTGGACTATAAGGTGGACTGGACGATAAGGTGGAGTGGACTATAATGTGGACTGGACTATAAGGTGGACTGGACTATAAGGTGGACTGGACTATAATGTGGACTGGACTATAAGGTGGACTGGACTATAAGGTGGACTGGACGATAAGGTGGAGTGGACTCTAATGTGGACTGGACTATAAGGTGGACTGGACTATAAGGTGGACTGGACTATAAGGTGGACTGGACTATAAGGTGGACTGGACTATAATGTGGACTGGACTATAAGGTGGACTGGACTATAATGTGGACTGGACTATAAGGTGGAGTGGACTATAATGTGGACTGGACTATAAGGTGGACTGGACGATAAGGTGGAGTGGACTATAAGGTGGACTGGACGATAAGGTGGAGTGGACTATAATGTGGACTGGACTATAATGTGGACTGGACTATAAGGTGGACTGGACTATAAGGTGGACTGGACTATAATGTGGACTGGACTATAAGGTGGACTGGACTATAAGGTGGACTGGACGATAAGGTGGAGTGGACTCTAATGTGGACTGGACTATAAGGTGGACTGGACTATAAGGTCAACTGGACTATAAGGTGGACTGGACTATAAGGTGGACTGGACTATAAGGTGGACTGTCAAAAATGGTGGTGGGGAGGTGTCTGGGGAGAGGGAAGTCTGGGCCTCCTTGCTTAGACTGCTACCCCCGCAACCCCGGATAAGCGGTGGATAATGAATGAATGAATGAATGAATGAATGTCAAAAATGTTTTTTATGAACGTTTTTTTATATCTAATGTGCATTAAGTGAAGTCAAAATTCTGAGATAAAAGTCTAAATTCCCAGTCACTAATCAGTCCCAGTATTAATCCAGATATCAGTCCCACTGTGGTTGTTATAGAACTAGTTAATATAGAACTAGTTAATATACAGTAACAATAACTGCCTCATGTCCAATGATCTACAACTACTGGGACTGAACAACAACAACACACACACTTTAGTGTGTGTATGTGTGTGTGTGTGTGTGTGTGTGTGTGTGTAGTTAAAGGCTTTTATTTTGTAGGGCAGTCCTAATACCATATTTATTAGTGTTATTCTTCACATGCCAAACACACACACACAACAACTTATCTTCTATATTTAAAATGTTAAAATGTTCCATTTCTCCCTCTGACACATTTATGCAGCATAAGCCCCCTCCGCCACCCCACTGCCCACCTTTTGGGGGGGGGGGGGGGGGGTGTCACATTTACTTGCATATCCATTTCTCATTCATTCTCCAACAGCTACACATGGAGCCACAGAGTTAATCCAGTTTAGTTTAAAGAGACAACATATAGATTCCTACACACATTATATAAGGAGTTACTAAAACTGTTTTCTTACCTTACTGGGACATCTGGCAGTCTTTGTTTTCTGTAATTACTTTTAGG
The DNA here is from genome assembly GCA_020466265.1 of Siphamia tubifer. Classification (NCBI taxonomy): domain Eukaryota; kingdom Metazoa; phylum Chordata; class Actinopteri; order Kurtiformes; family Apogonidae; genus Siphamia; species Siphamia tubifer. The sequence goes on from CM035805.1 coordinate 40,292,743, forward strand.
TTTGGCTTGGGGAGTTAGGATAAGTATGTCTTCACAAATCCTCATTGTGACTGTTTCAGTGTTTTGTAAAAGTGGAAAAGTTTTTGCGACATTTTTCACTGTGTTGAGCTGCACAGAAGGTAAATGATGAGGTGAGACAGTGAACTTTAGCAAAGCAGGCAAAACGACCCCCATATATTCAGAAAGTGTTTTTTCTCCTCCTCCTATTTTTGCTCTTTTTACTTTACTGCTAGCTTAGCTGACGCGCACGCGCGCATCTGCACTCGTAGCGTTTCCATTTGTGTTACCTTCAGGAACTGTGGGACATTTCGCGATTGTCAAGGAATCGTCATTGTCATTTCATTCAGTATTGTACAGTCGCGTTGAAAATGTTTTAGACCACCCTTGCTTTCTTCAATTTCTTGTTCATTTTAATGTCTGGCACAAATAATGTACATTTGTTTTGCTAAATATAATAACAACAAAAACAGCTCATAAGAGTTTAATTTCAGAGCTGATATCCATCTATTTTCCATGTTTTTCTTTAATAACGAAAATCACTTCAGTTCTTCCATCAATATCTATGTCATTGTACTGACAAAAACAGTGTTTTTATTCACGCCATGTTTTCTTTACTGTCTGTTTTAGCCACATAATACACACAAGAGTTATTACTTGATTGCATAATCATTGTTTTTGCAGATTTTTGATGGTTTATTTTTTTCTGCAATTGTATATCTGTACCATGGCATATCTTTTTTTAAATACAGTTTAAAATATTACTGAAATTAATGGAGAGATACAGAGAGAGTCATCAAGTGCCATCCCTCAGGAGGAATACTTGTGACCAATATTGTTTCCAGAGATGAGATATCAACATAACAATTTCTACGTCTTGTAAAAGAGTTCCCCTTGAATTATGTTATCCACATTCCAACGTGTCCTGGAAAACCATTGACAATTTTTTATAGTCATGTGAAGCATATGGAAAATGAGGGAAAAAGGTAATATATCCTGGAAACACTTTAGTTATCTTGGAAAATTATTTATACTGCCCCTGCATTGTGGTCTTGTGTGCCTAAACAATTTGAATTTAAACATTATTTCTGAGCTTTATTGAAAATATACAAATGTTTTTAGAGGAAATGCGGGAGAAAATGTAAGAGAGAAAAGAACATTAATTGGGAATTGCCTAGTTGAACATTGTAACTCCACTTTGTCAGGCTAATGAAGTCCTACGCTGTAATCTTTGGGTGTGTTTGATTATTCTATGATACATGTGTCAGAATTATTTTTCATAAATACATTATAGATACATGTCTGAGTAATGAACATTAGAAACAATCTGAGTAAATGCGAGTTACAACTGTAGAAAAGGTCACTTCCAAAGAATAAGGGAAGGGGAAAGTATAGTTTTGACGTCATAACTTGTCTGTGTAACGGCTGAAACTAACCCTCAAAAAGTTCTGTAAAAGAATTTTCAGGAAAGAGTGGGAACCCTGATAATGCCCAAAAATAATCATACATTTTTTACCTGATGATGCCAAAGGCCATAAAATAAGATCCAGCTGCATTATTCATCAACAAATACTTTAGTTTCCATCTCAGCTCTTTCACTAAACCAGCACCTTGTGATAACAACATGTTGTGGTTTCTATGAAGTGAAGAGATAATTACTAAATGTTCATTATGTGATAGATAAAGTAAACATACCTCATTAAAGTTGGCTACGTCCTCACAGTTCTCTGCCACACGGCTGTAGAACGGGAGCCCTGAAGGATGAATGTTAGAGGGTAAAAAAAACCTTCAATAATGACATTTCAATAGTAAAGCTCAAGGTCAAGATCAGTGTTGCTGTTTAATGCACTCAAAAACAATGACATCAGTTTAGAGCAACATGCTTCCATTAAATCTGATTCATCTTTAAAGACCAATTAATTTTTCCTCAACATTTAATAAGCAATTGATCATCATTTATTATAATATAGCATTTTTTTAAATGAAATTCAAGTATTTTACTCTTTCGTGTACTAATCATCTAGATGCTTATAAAAGCTAGGAGTAAATTCAAAGTTGACTTTTTGAGTAAAATATATCATGCATTGACAGCAGGGGTGTCCAGTCCTGGTCCTTGAGGGCCAGTATCCTACATGTTTTAGATATTTCCTTATTCTTACACACTTAACTCAAAAGTTAAGGAAGGATGTGAATGAAATGTTCAGGAAATGTGGATATTGGCACAAGGAACCTGTGACTACATTGGCGTCACACCTATGGGGGATGGGGGTGTTGTGACCCCCCCACTTTTTCCTCAGGTTATATATTGTATCGTTCCACTGGATCCAGGAAACGGACGCAAAGTTGGTCTCACCTACTTTTTATTGTAGGATAAACTGTTTCTGTTGGTCACAATCACACCAAACAAGCAGCAATAACATTGTGTGGTCGTTACAATAACTATGGTTTAAACTGTTTACCTGCTCTGGCGGTACACCAGCATAAGGAAATGAAGCGCACCTCAGTTCCAAGGTCAAATGTAAACGGCTCTTCTTTGCAGTGTTAGCAAACAGTCATCAACCACTAAGTAATGACAAATGTTTCTGTTGTTAAACTAAGTTAACTAAACTATGTCTTACTTTGTGACATATACCCTAAGCTAATTTACTGACAGTAGGAGGAGCACTTTTGAATGTTTGAGTAGGGGTAGGGAGGGGCAGGTTTTCATTCTTATTGTATTTCCGTCTTCTTGGGGAAACACACATTTTTGTTATTATTTTTGGCCATATGTTACTTTTTTAATATAAAAATCGAACCACTAATGGATAATTGTTATTTAATTTTCCCGATGATAGATTCAGAAAATTTTACTCATGTGCCACAAAAACACCCCCCACATTTAAATGGCTGTGACGCCCCTGTGTGACTAAATGTTGATAGTGCTCAGGGTGGGCATACTAGTTGTACAACTATTGACATGTTAAAATGAGCTAATACAACACACCTGATTCAAATGAAAAGCCTATCATCACAGTCTGCATAATACTGAAAACAAATGTCAGGTGTTCTGGAAGAGATAAACATCTAAAACATGCAGGATAACGGCCCCCCAGGACCAGGGTTGGACACCCCTGTTATGTGCGTGTTGTTGGTAAATCGATATTACAGAAGATGACAGTATTTCCATATTGATTACAGTGCCTTTAATCATCATAATGTGTCATATCTATTCTGTTCAAAAGCTGATATTCTGCATTTTATCTACTTATTTCAATGTATTAATAGGTTTTATTGTTCAAAGGTTATCAAACATGTTAAATCAGTAGCTGCAGGGCTTTGGTTTTTAAGGGCTACGAAATAAATACAAAAAGTTGAGAAAAAAGGGAGACGCAGGATTAAAATGTTTACATGTCCTGTTATAGGCCACTGGGAAAAAAAGCAATTAGTGCCATGAGTGGCTGAAAAACACAAATGAGTCGGCTCTGTGGAGCAACAGGAGATGAGAAAGAAAAGCAGACAAATAAATGGAAAAAATGATTCTCAATGCGCCAGGATAGAGATAAAGTCAACAGAACTGCAATAACACAAACTAATACTATCTTCACCACAACACAAGACATTTTCTGGAACATCTTCTATTGTAAACGTGTGCTCGTGTGTGTTGTTAAAGTGATAAACACACAGTATAGTCAGATCCTCAGTGTAATCTCATGTATGTTATTGCCTGTGTTCACCTGGCTCCTTTGTGATGCTCATGAATAGTGTGGGCCTGCTGCTTTGTTGCTGTGGTTTGTTTTGTGTATCTAAGGCTTTGTGTGTTGATGTCATGTACATGATTTGAACAGCTGACCAGGCTGTAATATGTATATACACACCTTCGTCAAAACAACCTCATTAGTCTAATTTTACCAACACAAGGCTCTTATTTATTCCAAGGTCTTCCGTCATTCCACTTACACTTGGCAATTTTTTTTTTTACAAAACCATCTGTACTTAAAAGTCAAAGAGGCAGACAATATTCCTCCTACATTATTCAAAACACAGGCTGTCATGGCAGGGTTTTCATCCAACAGAGGGGAACGTGGGTTTACAAAAGTAGATCATGTGAAGCTTATATAAGGTGCTCTTCACAAACCAACATCATATTCTGCTAACCAGGTGGATTTTTGGAGCCTTGACAGTAATGCAGGGAAAGAAAGCAACAGAAAATGCTATGAAAAGAATGTCCAGTGTCTGAAGAAGAAAGGATGGAGACATGAAAGACTCTTTTTAGCTGGGTTTAGGAGCATTTTGTTAATCCTCCTCTGTGTTGCTGCAGTGTTTCTTGTTAACTCTAGTCACTTTGTTTCTCTATGCCCCTGCTCTACTCCTCACGGCCATAATCACCTGTTTCTCCATCAGTTCATGAGCTGAACAAGTGTAAACACCTCATCCTGCAGAGCTGGAACAGCTGATCGTATTCGTATTTGAATATCGATGTTGTGAGTGGAACATTGTGGCACATCTGTGCTGAAGTGTTTGATCCTGCAGGCTGCACTTCTCAGCTCAAGCTAAGAAACTTGGAACGTCATTCTTCAATAAAGCTAAGAGCTACAGATAACACATGGGGTTAATTAGAGACTGATGGGGGAAAAAAATCAATTAAGTTTTAACGTCTTATCTTTGAAGAGGGTTTGCTTCTTTTCATTGTCTCAAATGGCATCAAATAAGCAGTTTTAATCTGCCTGGTTATTGCTGTTTTTAGATTACACATATCACTTGGAACTGATGCACTGATTCATGGCTTTTTATTTTTTGAAAATACTGGAGATGTTTCTGGATTTCTAGGTCATGTTCTACGCCAATATTCCTGTCAGTTTAACATCTCCCGACCAGCCTCCCCAGGAGTCATGTATAGTTTGAGTGGGGGCTGGGTCTTCCTGGCGCACCTCTTCCTCTCTAGACAGGAAAGTATCGGAGCAGAAAGCACTCAGGAAACTTAAATGGCAAATAAGATTTGGGTTCAAGATACAAGCAGAATAATGTGCACAGTGTGTCAATTATAGGAAATGCACTGTTTGACTGAAAGAACTGCTGTGCTTAGTCCATAATAGATTTAAAAAAGGAGAGAAAAAGACATTGATGATAAATAGAGAACTAAGACTGATCCAATTTGGCTACATATATATATATATATATATATATATAGCCAGATCATCTCAAAGAGTGGCTTCGGATACCAGTTCCGAAGTGGAACATCCATCAACCACCTCCTCTACATGGATGACATCAAGCTGTATGCCAAGAATGAGCGTGACATTGATTCCCTAATTCACCTCACCCGGATCTACAGCAAAGACATTGGGATGTCATTCGGACTAGATAAATGTGGGCGGATGATATCTAGAAGAGGAAAGGTGATCACAACTGAAGGGGTTGACCTACCTGAAGGGAATATCACAGATGTGCAGGAAAGTTACAAATACCTAGGGATCCCACAGACAAATGGTAATCATGAGGAGGCAGCTCGGAAGTCAGCCACAGCCAAATACCTACAGAGGGTAAGACAGGTCCTGAAAAGTCAGCTGAACGGCAAAAATAAGATCCAGGCCATTAACACCTATGCCCTGCCAGTTATCAGATACCCAGCTGGGATAATATCCTGGCCACTGGAAGAGATACAAGCCACTGATATCAAGACAAGGAAACTCCTTACCATGCATGGAGGGTTCCACCCCAAGTCCAGTGTCCTGAGGCTGTACACTAAGAGAAAGGAAGGGGGCCGAGGACTAGTAAGTGTCAGAACTACTGTCCAGGAGGAAACGGCGAACCTCCAGGAATACATCAAGAAAATGGCCCCCAATGACCAACTGCTAAGTGAATGCCTCAGGCAACAAAAGCCCAGTAAGGTCGAGGAACCAGAGGGGCTATCATGGAGGGACAAACCCTTGCATGGCGTGTACCATCGACAAATTGAGGAAGTGTCTGATATGGAAAAGACATACCAGTGTCTGGAAAAGGCTGGACTAAAGGACAGCACAGAGACACTACTCATGGCTGCACAAGAACAAGCCCTGAACACCAGAGCAATAGAGGCCGGGGTCTACCACATCAGACAGGACCCCAGGTGTAGGCTGTGTAGAGAAGCCCCTGAAACAGTCCAGCACATCACAGCAGGGTGTAAGATGGTGGCAGGTAAGGCATACATGGAGAGACATAACCAGGTAGAGGACATACTGTACAGGAACATCTGTAAAGAGTATGGACTGGAGGTCAAGGGTCAAGATGGGAGACCTCCCCAAAGGTGACAGAGAACAAACAGGCCAAGATCCTGTGGGACTTCCAGATCCAGACTGACAAGATGGTGATGGCCAATCAGCCTGACATAGTGGTGGTGGATAAACATGAGAAGACAGTGGTGGTGATAGATGTAGCAGTCCCCAGTGATAGCAACATGAGAAAGAAAGAACATGAGAAGAGAAGAGAAATACCAAGGGCTGAAAGAGGAGTTAGAGAAAATGTGGAGTGTGAAGGCAACAGTGGTACCAGTAGTGATCGGAGCATTAGGGGCAGTGACCCCCAAGCTGGGAGAATGGCTCCAGCAGATACCAGGGACAACATCAGAGATCTCTGTACAAAAGAGCGCATTGCTAGGAACAGCTAAGATCCTGCGCAGAACCCTCAGGCTCCCAGACCTCTGGTAGAGGACCCGAGTCTGAAGGAGACACCGCCCACGTGGGGCGAGAGGAAAATTTTTATATATATATATATATATATATATATATATATATATATATATATATATATATATATATATATATATATATATATATATATATATATATATATATATATGTGTGTGTGTGTGTGTGTGTGTGTGTGTGTGTGTTTGTCATCAGTGTCTTTACTCTGCTGCACCCACACTGACTTTTACCACCCCCCCCACCCCCCCCAGTGTCCTGTGAGCCCAGTTCTGGTCTGGTTTTGGTCAAAGCCAAAGTAGAGTAGAGAATGAGTGATTTATTTTCATAACAAAACCATCATGGAACAAAAAGTCATACCTTGTAATTTCTTGGAGCTACTTTCTCTCTATAGCGATCAATGCCCTAGCATTGTCACTGCTAACAGCTTTGCACCTGCACAGAGCAGCCGCTAACACTGCTAACCGCTAACACTGCCCAACAACTGATGAAAGTAGTTAGATAAGGTGCTAAGGCGCCAGCACATTGATCACTATTGATAGAAAGTAGCTCCAAACAATTACGAGGTGTGAGTTTTTGTTCAGTGACGGTTTTGTTATGTAAATAAATCACTCATTCCAACACATACTGTTTTGAGAAGAAACAGGTTTTATTTTGTTGACCCCAGGAAACCTGCTGGGACTACTTTGGCTTTGACCAAAACTGTACCAGAACTGGGCTCACAGGACACTGTGGGGGGTAAGTCACTGTGGGTGCACCAGAGTAAAGGGGTGGAGTCAGAAGAGAGGGGCGGGGTCAGTGTGGGTGCACAAGAGTAAAGGGGTGGAGTCAAAAGAGAGGGGCGGAGTCAGTGTGGGTGCACAAGAGTAAAGGGGTGGGGTCAAAAGAGAGGGGCGGAGTCAGTGTGGGTGCACAAGAGTAAAGGGGTGGGGTCAAAGGAGAGGGGCGGAGTCACTGTGTGTGCACAAGAGTAAAGGGGTGGAGTCAAAGGAGAGGGGCGGAGTCACTGTGTGTGCACCAGAGTAAAAACACTGATGACAAACATTCATCTGAAAAATAGTGAACTGTCCCTTTAATGCAAAACAAGTTTAGTACTTCTCAGTAATAGCATCTGTTAACACCCAAATCTATGAATTTGTAGACAAGTAATGGGTTGAGAGTTGATGATTGTCTTATGTCTTTTATGTTCAAATGTGTACAGTGTGTCTAATAGGCACTATTCATTCATTCACTCATTTTCTGAACCTGCTTTAATCTCACTGGGGTCACGGGGGTCATTTGAAGGCCACCCCAGCTACTTAAGGGCGAAGGCGGGGTACACCCAAAATATTTGGTTTGATGTTTTCATTTCATTTGTTTTATGCCTGAAAAATACTTTTTTTAAAATGTGTTGCCTGTCTTGTGCCTTCTTGTTTGTTGATAACACATCATTTGACACCATATCCAAAATGCGTCTCCTATTTTGACTATTAATATGAATTAAACAGAGGGGCCATGCGCACATACAGCACCAAAGTGTGACTTGAAAACAGAGTTCATGCCATATCAGTACCCTGGTGAGTTTACTGCAGCACAGAACAAACCCATTCTGTTTAATACTCACACAGAGCAGAACAATGAGAACAAGGAAAGGGTGGGGGTTAGTTTAATAATCCTGCATACAGCTGATACCCGAGATGCTAATCATGGATAAATTGGCGTCGATACTTGACAACTGTTACAGGAAGGACTGATTGCTGTCCAAGGTGCTGAAATATTCCTCCTCCACTGCACGTCTCATTGTCTCTCCAACACCAGGATCCTCAAAACGTCAATGAATGAATTAACTGGACCACTTCCAATGATACCTCCTTCTTACCTCTGACCACAGGACTCACACTCTGTACAGATTCTGTTTTATGACAGGAGGGTGTAGATGAAACCAGAGGAAGAGAGTCCCCAATCTCTGTTTTAGTCCACCCCTCTACACATAAACTAGTAATCAATACAGTCTAAGTAACCCACTGGCCTTTTGACATTATGGCTTTATGGTGTGGATGAGAAAATAAAACCTAATTACATATCTGCAGGGAATCATAAATATAGAACATTAAAATGTTGAATTTAGACAGATTCAAACCTGCTGTTAATGTTAATGTTAATGTTAATGTTAGTGTTAATGTTAATGTTAATGTTAATGTTAATGTTAATGTTAATGTTAATGTTAATGTTAATGTTAGTGTTAATGTTAATGTTAATGTTAATGTTAATGTTAATGTTAATGTTAATGTTAGTGTTAGTGTTAGTGTTAATGTTAATGTTAATGTTAATGTTAATGTTAATGTTAATGTTAGTGTTAGTGTTAGTGTTAGTGTTAATGTTAATGTTAATGTTAATGTTAGTGTTAGTGTTAGTGTTAATGTTAATGTTAATGTTAGTGTTAGTGTTAGTGTTAGTGTTAGTGTTAATGTTAGTGTTAGTGTTAGTGTTAGTGTTAGTGTTAATGTTAATGTTAATGTTAGTGTTAGTGTTAGTGTTAGTGTTAATGTTAATGTTAATGTTAATGTTAGTGTTAGTGTTAATGTTAATGTTAATGTTAATGTTAATGTTAATGTTAGTGTTAGTGTTAGTGTTAATGTTAATGTTAATGTTAATGTTAATGTTAATGTTAATGTTAATGTTAGTGTTAATGTTAATGTTAATGTTAATGTTAATGTTAATGTTAATGTTAGTGTTAATGTTAATGTTAATGTTAATGTTAGTGTTAATGTTAATGTTAATGTTAATGTTAATGTTAGTGTTAATGTTAATGTTAATGTTAATGTTAATGTTAATGTTAATGTTAATGTTAATGTTAATGTTAGTGTTAATGTTAATGTTAGTGTTAGTGTTAATGTTAATGTTAATGTTAGTGTTAGTGTTAGTGTTAATGTTAATGTTAATGTTAGTGTTAGTGTTAGTGTTAGTGTTAGTGTTAGTGTTAATGTTAGTGTTAGTGTTAGTGTTAGTGTTAGTGTTAGTGTTAATGTTAATGTTAATGTTAATGTTAATGTTAATGTTAATGTTAATGTTAATGTTAGTGTTAATGTTAATGTTAATGTTAATGTTAATGTTAATGTTAATGTTAATGTTAGTGTTAGTGTTAATGTTAATGTTAATGTTAGTGTTAATGTTAATGTTAATGTTAATGTTAATGTTAATGTTAATGTTAATGTTAGTGTTAGTGTTAGTGTTAGTGTTAATGTTAATGTTAATGTTAATGTTAGTGTTAGTGTTAGTGTTAATGTTAATGTTAATGTTAGTGTTAGTGTTAGTGTTAGTGTTAGTGTTAGTGTTAATGTTAGTGTTAGTGTTAGTGTTAGTGTTAGTGTTAGTGTTAATGTTAATGTTAATGTTAGTGTTAGTGTTAGTGTTAGTGTTAATGTTAATGTTAATGTTAATGTTAGTGTTAGTGTTAATGTTAATGTTAATGTTAATGTTAATGTTAATGTTAGTGTTAGTGTTAGTGTTAATGTTAATGTTAATGTTAATGTTAATGTTAATGTTAATGTTAATGTTAGTGTTAATGTTAATGTTAATGTTAATGTTAATGTTAATGTTAATGTTAGTGTTAATGTTAATGTTAATGTTAATGTTAATGTTAATGTTAGTGTTAGTGTTAGTGTTAGTGTTAGTGTTAATGTTAATGTTAATGTTAATGTTAATGTTAATGTTAATGTTAGTGTTAATGTTAGTGTTAGTGTTAATGTTAATGTTAGTGTTAATGTTAGTGTTAATGTTAATGTTAATGTTAATGTAAATGTTAGTGTTAATGTTAGTGTTAATGTTAGTGTTAGTGTTAATGGAGGACAAATGGCTTGTTAGGTCTTTCTTTAATCAATACCTGGTATTGATTTATAACCTAATTGGGCATTTGTGCCACTTCAACCTGTTTTTCTTGTCACTGTTTAACAATAAGATTATTTCCAACTTCTGCCTCAGTGATACTTAATGAACAGTCACATCATCAGATATTCAAATCCATTTATCTGTGTGGGGTTAGGACCACCGGATATCCCACGTTACACACGAATCAAAACAAAGCACCCTGAAAAAGATAAACCATAAGAACTATTTGGGAGTAAAGACACCTTACCTCTGAATGTAACTTTGGCCATCCTGTCACCTTTCCCTCGAAGGTGAGCAGCCTTCTTCAGGTGAACCATTAGAGCCATCATTAGTCCACACTGATCGTGGGGGGAGTAATTCTACTCCACACAAACTAAACTTAAACCGTGTCCACTCAGACGGATCTTAAGAAAATCTCTCCCTGCGTCTGAATTCGCTGCAGACAAAGGACATGTTCCACACAAGCATCATCTAGAAGACTTTACAGGTCAATGTACCAGTAGAAATGTGACGATCATGCTCTCACTCTCTCTCTCTTTCTCTCTGTCTCTCTCGCTCTCTCTCTCTCTCTCTCTCTCTCTCTCTCTCTCTCTCTCTCTCTCTCTCTCTCTCGCTCTCTCTCTCTCTCTCTCTCTCTCTCTCTCGCTCTCTCTCTCTCTCTCTCTCTCTCTCTCTGTCTGTCTCTCTCTCTCTCTCTCTCTCTCTCTCTGTGTCTCTCTCTCTCTCTCTCTCTGTGTCTCTCTCTCTCTCTCTCCTGGTGCTTGTCCTGGAGCTGTCGCTGGTTGAATCGCACATCTCAGGGATGGAACTGGGTTTTACTGCTCACATCCTGCAGGAGGGGCGGGGGATGGGCATGAAGACAACACATGCTCCTACTTAAAACACAAACCACCTCTTTCTTTCTTTCTTTCTTTCTTTCCTTCTTTCTTTCTTTCTTTCTTTCTTTCTTTCTTTCTTTCTTTCTTCCTTCTTTCTTTCTTTCTTTCTTTCTTTCTTTCTTTCTTCATTCGGTTGATTTGCTTGTTTGTTTATTATTACTGTAGCAGCACAACTATTAGTTTCATTCATATGAAATTGGCTTAAATAGAATAGATCGCACTACATTTTGTGCGATCAGGAAGTCAAAGTTTGTTTTTTTAGGAATAAATGTTTTAAAATAAAGTATTTACTTATAATGGTCGAAATGTCAAATGCATGTAGCAAGAATTTTGAATTAGTTAAATTTTAAATGAATTTTAAACCCATTTTTCTACCAATTTAGCAACTTATGTGTTAAATTTCAAATGTACGTAGCAGCAAAACTATACTTGAATTCATCCCAAATTTGGTTTATGGATTATCAGTGACCTAGCCTAGCCTAGCTTAGCCTCGCCATGACGTAGTTAGAGCGCCAGAAAGTTGACGGAGGAGTCCAGAGAAAGTTAGGAATGACTAAACAAAATGGTGGATTATGGAGCTGAACGACTGTTGTCGCTTCTGTAAAAAGAATTTAAAGATTGTTGACGTTTTCTCACATTCTTCACTCATCTGTGATAAAAGGAAATCTACACCTGTTGTTGTTCTTCTTCTATGGTTGTTTACGCTTGTTTCTCTACCAATCCTCAAACGTCACTTTGTTAGGCCCGCCCTCTGACTCTATACTTCACTGTGATTGGTCGACCAGTTTCAGGGAAATCTAGACAAAAGTTACATTGAGTGAAACTGGACTACTACGATAGAACATTATATTTACTGATGCTAGGAGGAGCTAGTGTGGCTAGGCTACTACGATAGAACATTATATTTACTGATGCTAGGAGGAGCTAGCGTGGCTAGGCTACTACGATAGAACATTAGATTTACTGATGCTAGGAGGAGCTAGTGTGGCTAGGCTACTACGATAGAACATTAGATTTACTGATGCTAGGAGGAGCTAGTGTAGCTAGGCTACTACGATAGAACATTAGATTTACTGATGCTAGGAGGAGCTAGTGTGGCTAGGCTACTACGATAGAACATTAGATTTACTGATGCTAGGAGGAGCCAGCGTGGCTAGGCTACTACGATAGGACATTAGATTTACTGATGCTAGGAGGAGCTAGTGTGGCTAGGCTACTACGATAGAACATTAGATTTACTGATGCTAGGAGGAGCTAGTGTGGCTAGGCTACTACGATAGGACATTAGATTTACTGATGCTAGGAGGAGCTAGTGTGGCTAGGCTACTATGATAGAACATTAGATTTACTGACGCTAGGAGGAGCTAGTGTGGCTAGGCTACTACGATAGGACATTAGATTTACTGATGCTAGGAGGAGCTAGTGTGGCTAGGCTACTACGATAGAACATTAGATTTACTGATGCTAGGAGGAGCTAGTGTAGCTAGGCTACTACGATAGAACATTAGATTTACTGATGCTAGGAGGAGCTAGTGTGGCTAGGCTACTACGATAGAACATTAGATTTACTGATGCTAGGAGGAGCTAGTGTGGCTAGGCTACTATGATAGAACATTAGATTTACTGACGCTAGGAGGAGCTAGTGTGGCTAGGCTACTACGATAGGACATTAGATTTACTGATGCTAGGAGGAGCTAGTGTGGCTAGGCTACTACGATAGAACATTAGATTTACTGATGCTAGGAGGAGCTAGTGTAGCTAGGCTACTACGATAGAACATTAGATTTACTGATGCTAGGAGGAGCTAGTGTGGCTAGGCTACTACGATAGAACATTAGATTTACTGATGCTAGGAGGAGCCAGCGTGGCTAGGCTACTACGATAGGACATTAGATTTACTGATGCTAGGAGGAGCTAGTGTGGCTACGCTACTACGATAGAACATTAGATTTACTGATGCTAGGAGGAGCTAGTGTGGCTAGGCTACTACGATAGAACATTAGATTTACTGATGCTAGGAGGAGCTAGTGTGGCTAGGCTACTATGATAGAACATTAGATTTACTGATGCTAGGAGGAGCTAGTGTGGCTAGGCTACTATGATAGAACATTAGATTTACTGACGCTAGGAGGAGCTAGTGTGGCTAGGCTACCAGTGACCTCTTCACCAAATGGGAAAAATAAGTCACAGTAATAAATAAATCCATAAATAAACAAATAAATAAGTATAGGTTTATAATTTGCTAGTGACTCAGAATAGATGTGATTACATGTTAGGAGAAGTAGGTCAAAACTAAAATCTTTAAAATATTTTTTATCCTCATATTTACTTATAATGGGTGATATTTTACATAAATACATCAGTTTTCTTTAAATTTACTTTAAATTTGGCACATGATGACATCAGCTGGATCCATGCCAAAATAAGGTACAAGGTATAAGGTACCTACAAGGGGCGGGGTTTGTTGTGGATGACACCACATGTTATATTTAGAAATAAAATGAAGAAAACTGTATAAATATTGCAATGAGAAAGGGCATGTCAAAAAGTCTCACCCTCAGATCCATAGAATACATAATTAGAACTTTTTAGCACATTTTTGCTCCCAAGGGCAGGCGTCTGTATGCTTTCAGAACTTATTAAAGCTTTATATCTTATACTATGGGACATTTGCTGATGTTGCCAGGCAACTCTTTCGCCGATAGCATCCTCCTCAGTGATGATGGTTAAAGTGGTTTTTCTAGCTGTTTAGCAGTGTCACTGCCAAGAGGTGGTTATTGTTTCCCCTAGCCTGGTGATAACCCCCTACCCAACACCATATCCCACCTGCTGTCTGTGGCACTATGATGTTTGTGTTTGTGACAATAACCAATGGGTGTCTGAACAAAGACCAGAGGACTAATAATCCAGGGAAAGAATGGGGTTTACAGAAATCTTTGGACATGTCTTCATCGTAATACATCCTATTATCAGGACAGCCTGTTGGTCCAACGATCTGCACTAATGGACAATAATAATAATAATAATAATAATAATAATAATAATAATAATAATAATAATAATAATAATAATAATAATAATAATAATAATAATAATAATAATAATATTAACAATAATAATAATAATAATATTTTTTGCAGTGTAACACTTAATTTATTTACAGACAATTCAATGAAGTCAGTCAGGTGAGTCAAAGCTGAAACAGTGAATCAGTAGAGATGGTGTATTTTACCAAATGTGCCTTGAGAATTAAGTCAGTACTTGTCATAAATAACCATGTGTATAATAAGACATTGTGCTCAGTGTACTGTGGAAACATTAGTAACAAGTGAATGAGAAGGAACAGTAGTAATGTTTGTGAAGGCTGCAGGTTGACACCAGTGTTTAATCACATGTTTAATCTAAAGATGCATTACTTTATTTTACTGACTCACATGTTTTAAAGATGCTGCAGTGAGTGTGTCCTGAAAGTAGGAGTCAATTAATGGTGTTGGATCTAATCTTCAGGCTGTATTTAAATGGAATATAACCCAAAATAACTGACATCTGTAGTCTGTCCACCCATGGGAGTGGATCTATCCTTCACTGAGGGTCTAAGGCAGGCGTTCGCAAATATTAGAATATTTAAATATATAATTTTTTATTTAGTTTTTTTTTTTTGCTAAAATGACGATCATATAATAGTTTGGTATAATATGTTGCAAATAAATCTTAATTTCAAATGACATTTAGTCTATATAATGTATATATATTTTTTAAATGGTTGTGATTATTGCAAAAAGGGAGAATTTTATTTCCAGGGGTCAGGATATGTACAGTATTTATAAGGTTAACAATTAATATGGAACAAACAATAACTCAAACTATGAATTAGGAAAGATCTACAGCATCTAAAACTGACCACAAAGATAAACAGTGTCACTACCAGGGTCAGTGTTCGTCATAGTCAGACTAGGTGGTCGCCAAGGCAACCAGATGCCTTGGTGGCGCCAAGTCCAATAGAATTAAAATATTAAGATAGTGTATTTTCTGGACTATAAGGTGAACTGAAAAGACTTTAATTTTCTCACAGTGTGACTAATACATCATTAATTCTGGTTGTGTTTAGTGGCTGGGAATTTGGCCTTTTTATCTTATCTTACTTTTTATCCAGTAATTTTTTACTTTTTTTCACATAATTTTGGCTTCTTATCAGATCATTTAGATTCATTCAGATAATTGACAATGGTCAACATTTTTTTTTCATGTACTCTAAAAGGAGTGTGAAAAGTGAACCTTATTATAAACTCCACCCCCTTTTACAAACTAAAATCCAATACATACTGTATTAACACACTATACACTTTTTTATGTCCATTTATCATTAACACAAATCATCCATAAATTCACCTTATACATATGATCAACTATAAGTTAATTCACTATAAATTAAATACAAATATAATTAATAGATATGATACTATCTCCTAACCATGATAGTTTTATTACAATATTTATCTTATGACTAAATATTCACTCGTCCAGATAATATTCTATATTTTATGTTATGTTTTAAACATTCTTTTGAATACACAAATTGAAGATGACTTTTTTAGATTCTGATCCAGATGATTCCACAGATGTTCCCTTTAACACAGATACACTGGCTGTTGAATTAGTTCTACTTTTCATTTTCCTATAAATATCACTTCAGTTATTGTTACTAATTCTCAGCTGAAACATCTGTTGTAAACTGTACAGAAGTATTTATACATTAGAATAAGAGTATTAAGGTCCACAATGTATTATTATAACATTTAATTTCATAAATAAAGAGTTTGTTGGCACCAAGTATTGTGTTTGAGTAACAGATCATATGTCCTTCTTTTTAGTAAAAATATATTAATATTTAATTTATAGTTATTGGCCCACATCACTGCACAGTAGTTTAAATATTATATATTATCTTTACAGATTTATGATCCAGAAGGGTTTGAGTTTTGTGCATTAAAGTGATAGATATAAAAATAGCTTTTATCTATTTTTGAAAAGTCACATGATTCTTCCAGTTCAGCTGCTCATTAATTATAATAACTTAACATTTGACACTTTCAATTTCAGTTTGTCCAGGACAAAAACACTCTGGGCCGAGTTATTAAATGGTCTGGAAGGTGAGCCTCACCCCCCCATGACGGTCCTCTATGAGGCCAGGGTCAGGGTCAGGGTCAGGGTTAGGGTCAGGGTTAGGGTCAGGGTTAGGGTCAGGGTTAGGGTCAGGGCCAGGGTCAGGGTCAGGGTTAGGGTCAGGGTTAGGGTCAGGGTTAGGGTCAGGGTCAGGGTCAGGGTTAGGGTCAGGGTTAGGGTCAGGGTTAGGGTCAGGGTCAGGGTCAGGGTCAGGGTTAGCTAACCAGCTGCAGCGTAAACACAATTGCCACAGACTGTTCATACCCTCTAAGTTCCAGCTCCTTCCCTCTGGTTGTTGATTCAGGGTCAGGACCCAGTGGTACAGAACCACCCAGTGGTACAGAACCATCCAGTGGTACAGAACCATCCAGTGGTACAGAACCACCCAGTGGTACAGAACCATCCAGTGGTACAGAACCACCTTTATACCAGCAGGTATGAGACACAGACCCAGAGATGAGGATGATTTTATGTGATTTTATGGCTCCTAACAACTGGCTTTTTATTCATTTATTTGTTTTTATTGTATTGATTGTTGTTTTTATTGTTGTTTTTATTGTATTGATTATTGTTTTTATTGTATTAATTGTTGTTTTTATTGTATTGATTATTGTTTTTATTGTATTGATTGTTGTTTTTATTGTATTGATTGTTGTTTTTATTATTGTTTTTATTGTATTGATTGTTGTTTTTATTGCATTGATTGTTGTTTTTATTATTGTTTTTATTGTATTGATTATTGTTTTTATTGTATTGATTGTTGTTTTTATTGTATTGATTGTTGTTTTTATTATTGTTTTTATTGTATTGATTGTTGTTTTTATTGTATTGATTATTGTTTTTATTGTATTGATTGATTGCTTTTTTTTGTTTTATGTGTAAATTTTGGTTGGTTTTGTTGCCTGCAAAAAAAAATTACTGCAAGGTATCAGTGAAGAAACCTTTAACCTTTGAACCTTTAACTGACCATAAACCAAGTGTCTTCATCTCAGCTCTATGTGTTTTACTGGTGACGTTGTTTCCATGGTAACTGCACAGCCTCTGAATGTGTATCATTTGTAATGACCATGAAAAGATGACAAACTGTATTTTACTCCAGTTATTTATTTATAGTTCATCATAAATGAGTTCATTCATAAACAAAGTCTGATGTAAATGTTGTTAGAGTGCAGATGAAGAATGTAGCCCCCAGAGGGGGCTGTTGGTCTGCATTAAAACCACCTACACATTATATCATTTATGTTCCTCATTAACAGAACAGACAGATTTGGATCATTAACTTTATAATTAACTTTAAACCAGTGGTTACTCACAGATACTGACTAATTTAATTTAAAGCCATTATTTTAACCAGATGGATTATATGTAGTTTAATTTATCAACTCTGAGGATTAAAAGAAATCTAGATTCATTAACTAGTTGGTTGGTAGATTTAGGTTAACCTCGTCAGATATTTACAGTGAAGAAAAGGCTGATGTAATAATGTAAAAAATTAAAACATTAAAACATTTAAAAATGTAAATGTAAAAAATATTTTTTAATAAATGTAAAAAAAAAAGTATTTTTTACGTAAACAAAATCATTTAAAATTGTAAAAAAATGAAAACGTAAAAAACATTTATTTTTTGTAAACATGGAGGAATCACAAACAAAAATGGCAACAAAAGGAATAAAAAAAAAAAGTCTTTATTTGATGCAATTTTGAAAATTTGACTTGAGCATAATTCCTTCTATTTAGATTTGTGTATTTTTTTAATACTGGGAGATTATTATTGTTGCACCGTTTAGCCCTGTGATGACAATAAACTCTATTCTATTCTATTCTTTGACTGAAATGTGAAATTATTCGTCATTTGAAATTACAACATCAACACATTAACACAGTTTAATTTATTTTAGACTCACACTTTTTTCATCCTTGAACATCATAAACATCAGGATTTCTTCTGCCATCTAGTGGTAAATATATATATATATATATATATATATATATATATATATATATATATATATATATATATATATATATATATATATATATATATATATATATATATATATATTATTGCAAAGTTGATGTAATTACAAATGAGATCGTTTATTGTGTTCGAGTAATTCCTGTCACACCTGGGACAGTGTGTCATGGAAATGTTTAATCCTGACGTGGATCTGGTTCTAAGAATAAAAGTTGATCAGAGAAACAGAATAAAACTGTGGGATTGTAATGTTTTCATAAGTGTGTGTTAACATATTAGGATAACATTATCTGATGGAAAATAAGAGAAAACCTTCTGATCAAAATGTGAAACACTGAGGTAAAAAGTGAAAGGATACACACATGACCTTTAACCCTTTGACCAGAAACACTCCTGAAGAAGGAAAAACATTTTGTCACAATTTTATCTCTTTAATTTTGTAGATCTACATTCAATAAATGTGAGAGTGATGTAATATTATTTCAGAAACATCACAACAGTAGTGGTAAAATGGAGTTCAACAATTTCTCTGCCAGACACTTGTCAAAATATACATATCATTTTTTATTTTATTTTTAAAAATGTGAATTTTTTCATTACGTATTTATTTAGATTTTGTATGTTATTATTTATTTATTTATGTTATTATTTTTTATTTGTATATTTTGTAAATTATTTTTAATTTATTCATTAAAAAAACACTTTTAATCCTTTTTAATTTAATTTAATTTAAAAAAAAAGACGTGTTTACACTCACTACCCAATGTCTACGTCATTACAAACTTGGTCCTCATGAGACATGTAAACGAGTGTGTGTGTGTGTGTGTGTGTGTGTGTGTGTGTGTGTGTGTGTGTGTGTGTGTGTGTGTGTGTGTGTGTGTGTGTGTGTCCCAGCCCTTCTCCTCCAGCTGCTCGTGCAGCATTTCTTTTCTCCACACTCACTATGGCTTTAGTTGGACGCAGGACGCTCTTTGCTCTATTCGTCACATTTTTCGCCCCAGGATGCGCGTGGTCAGGTAAAAACATCTGAATTATTTTTATTTGTCCTCCTCGGAACAGGTGCGCACGTGCAATTTAAAATCAAGGTGATATGACTTTTCTGTAACCCTCCTGAACGTCCTCAGTGCAAATAGAATAGACTGACCACTACTACAGTATAATAATAATAATAATAATAATAATAATAATAATAATAATAATAATAATAATAATAATAATAATAATAATAATAATAATAATAATAGAGTTTCGCTGTTGACTGTTAGTTACCTACAGTATGTGTGCGTGTTGCGTTCACGTTCCGTTGAATTCTATTTTTTCAGTAAAATGAAACAGAATAATGAGCCCGTTTAAAGTGAATGACGATGTTCCATTTCCAAAGCCAACTTATATTCAGCATTAACACAGTAGAAAGGATTAGTTTAAGTATATAATTGCTGTTAAAATGGACTTTCATCGTTGATATTTTATGGGAGGAAAGTATGATGCAGGACTTTAATTAGTCATAAGTTATATGAGGAGTTGTTAGATCATACAGTAGGACCAGGATGAAGAAACTGATGATGATGATGATGATAACAACTCGACAGATTCATGAAATACTGTCAAATAGACTTTTTTCTTCTGGTATAAACTGGCTGATGGTTAAATGGTATTTTCATAGAAAAATAGAAATGGAAGCAGCTCCAGTTTTCTGTCTGTAACACTTCCTGTGGTGATGTTTTCCTGCATATGCCTTTGAAAGGTAAATACTACTACTACTACTACTACTACTACTACTACTACTACTACTACTACTAATAATAATAATAATAA
The DNA here is from genome assembly GCA_020466265.1 of Siphamia tubifer. NCBI lineage: Eukaryota > Metazoa > Chordata > Actinopteri > Kurtiformes > Apogonidae > Siphamia > Siphamia tubifer. The sequence goes on from CM035805.1 coordinate 40,313,098, forward strand.
TAATAATAATAATAATCATAATCATAATCATAATCATAATCGTAATAATAATAATAATAATAATAATAATAATAAAAAACTAAAAATAATTAGAATAAATGCTTAATTGAACACATGTGAGATTAGTTTTATTTTTCTTACCAAAAATGATTATGTAGTATTTTGTCCTACAAAGTAAAAAGACAGTAACTGCACTTTTTGGCAAAATTTTGTTATTGTGTTTTTTTCCAACATTCAAATCATTTTTTGTCATGTAATAAAATATTTCATCTCAAATCATTGTACAGTAATTCTTAAAAGTACTAGTAAAATAAAGTAAAAAGACAGTAAAGACCAGGTTAATACTACTGTATATATACTGTACTACTGTATATATACTGTACTACTGTATATGTACTGTACTACTGTATATATACTGTACTACTGTATATATACTGTACTACTGTATATGTACTGTACTACTGCATTGATGTAGATTATAAATATGATCAACTTTAGAAATATGATCAACTTTTGAGACGTGATGCACAGTTTCAACACCAGAACAATTTCTAAATAAAATATAAAGACCTTAAAGGGTTAAATGACGTTAGCGTTAGCATTCCTGTCTGACAGTTAAAATAACCTTTATTGATCGTACAGTGGGGAAAGTTCACTGTTACAGCAGCTCCAGAAACATTGGAAAAATAGTGCAAACTTGATAATAAACACACAAAAAATAAACTAAAATAAATAACAATAATAATAAAAGACAAATACAACAAAACACTAACTATAACAAACAAGGTTTTAAAGAATATTCACTTTGTGTCTTCTGACTCAGTCTGAAACTTTAGAAAGTAGGAATAAAACAAAACAAAAATAGAGTAACTGTAGAAAGGAGGTAAAATAAAAAAGTTTATTTAATTATTTATATCTGTAAAGAACTAGTTAATATACAGGTAACAATAACTGTCCAATAATCTATCTATAACTACGGCTGTGAGGTTAATTTATCAGTCTGTGCAGTTAAAGACTTTTATTTTGAAGGGCAGTGTTGTTGACATGCACTGGGGCTGAGTGAGCCACAGCACACATGTTTTTAAAGTTTCTTGATGCTGTTTGTAAAATCCATTTCCAAGGGAAGAACATCCCACGTCCCCCAGACAGTAAAATATCCAGAATATTCAAAGTGCCATAAAGCCTCAGAACTTTTGGAGTCCACATTTGACATCCAGGCCTTTTTTTCCCTCCATGTATTCAGTTTCCTGCTGTTGTCAGTTGATGTTTCTGACTTAGTGGATGAGCTCATTTCTCCATAAACGCAGTCAGCTGCTGTTTCTAGGACTTTTCCACTCATTTTTTTCAAAGAATTCTTTTCAGTCACTGACATGCGTTCACCTCCAGTACATGCATCTGCCCACTGCTCTGCTCCTTAATGCCTCCTTAATGCCTCCTTAATGCCTCCTTCATGCCTCCTTCATGCCTCCTTAATGCCTCCTTCATGCCTCCTTAATGCCTCCTTAATGCCTCCTTAATGCCTCCTTCATGCCTCCTTCATGCCTCCTTAATGCCTACTTAATGCCTCCTTCATGCCTCCTTAATGCCTCCTTCATGCCTCCTTAATGCCTCCTTCATGCCTCCTTAATGCCTCCCTAATGCCTCCTTAATGCCTCCTTAATGCCTCCTTCATGCCTCCTTAATGCCTCCTTAATGCCTCCTTCATGCCTCCTTAATGCCTCCTTCATGCCTCCTTAATGCCTCCTTCATGCCTCCTTCATGCCTCCTTAATGCCTACTTAATGCCTCCTTCATGCCTCCTTAATGCCTCCTTCATGCCTCCTTCATGCCTCCTTCATGCCTCCTTAATGCCTCCTTAATGCCTCCTTAATGCCTACTTAATGCCTCCTTCATGCCTCCTTAATGCCTCCTTCATGCCTCCTTCATGCCTCCTTAATGCCTCCTTCATGCCTCCTTAATGCCTCCTTCATGCCTCCTTAATGCCTTCCTTCATGCCTCCTTAATGCCTCCTTCATGCCTACTTAATGCCTCCTTAATGGCTCCTTAATGCCTCCTTAATGCCTCCTTAATGCCTCCTTCATGCCTCCTTCATGCCTCCTTCATGCCTCCTTAATGCCTTCCTTCATGCCTCCTTAATGCCTCCTTCATGCCTCCTTAATGCCTCCTTCATGCCTCCTTAATGCCTCCTTAATGCCTCCTTCATGCCTCCTTAATGCCTCCTTCATGCCTCCTTCATGCCTCCTTCATGCCTTCCTTCATTTTCACACTAGTTGTTACTCATTTACTTTCTACACTCACTTGTCATCAACTTGTCGGGTGAAAATTCTCAATGAAATTGGACTCCGGAGGATTTGTGGCCGTGCAAATAGAGGGAAGAGAAAAAGTGTAGATTTTGGATAATAAATAATGTCAGCTTCTTCCATAGTGAGAATGAAGGGAAAGAGAGGATCATGTCTTCACAGGCCAGAGGAATTTAATTTGTCTGCTCCACTTATCATATTGGAATTCTGAGGAAAAATCTGTGACGTGGAAGAGTTTTCAGGAAGAGGAATTTCATAACTTCAACGTAGGAAAGGATGATGTTTTGAAAACTACCTGCATGACGCTCACTTTGACCTTTGACTTTAATCATATGTACAGAAGGTTTATGTTTGTTTTTAGCTTTTCTTTAATGGTCACACATATGTTGATTCTTTTTACAGTCGTACAAGTTTGGCTCCGAGAAGCACAAGCTTTACCACATGATGTCATTAAACCTTTTACCAGGAACCACTGTGCTTCAGTTGGTAGAGGGGGTCATTAGGGTTAAAGGTTAAGGAGGTTGTGCTTCAGTTGGTAGAGGGGGTCATTAGGGTTAAAGGTTAAGGAGGTTGTGCTTCAGTTGGTAGAGGGGGTTGTTAGGGTTAAAGGTTAAGGAGGTTGTGCTTCAGTTGGTAGAGGGGGTTGTTAGGGTTAAAGGTTAAGGAGGTTGTGCTTCAGTTGGTAGAGGGGGTTGTTAGGGTTAAAGGTTAAGGAGGTTGTGCTTCAGTTGGTAGAGGGGGTCGTTAGGGTTAAAGGTTAAGGAGGTTGTGCTTCAGTTGGTAGAGGGGGTCATTAGGGTTAAAGGTTAAGGAGGTTGTGCTTCAGTTGGTAGAGGGGGTCGTTAGGGTTAAAGGTTAAGGAGGTTGTGCTTCAGTTGGTAGAGGGGGTTGTTAGGGTTAAAGGTTAAGGAGGTTGTGCTTCAGTTGGTAGAGGGGGTCGTTAGGGTTAAAGGTTAAGGAGGTTGTGCTTCAGTTGGTAGAGGGGGTTGTTAGGGTTAAAGGTTAAGGAGGTTGTGCTTCAGTTGGTAGAGGGGGTTGTTAGGGTTAAAGGTTAAGGAGGTTGTGCTTCAGTTGGTAGAGGGGGTTGTTAGGGTTAAAGGTTAAGGAGGTTGTGCTTCAGTTGGTAGAGGGGGTTGTTAGGGTTAAAGGTTAAGGAGGCTTTGCTTCAGTTGGTAGAGGGGGTCATTAGGGTTAAAGGTTAAGGAGGTTGTGCTTCAGTTGGTAGAGGGGGTCATTAGGGTTAAAGGTTAAGGAGGTTGTGCTTCAGTTGGTAGAGGGGGTTGTTAGGGTTAAAGGTTAAGGAGGTTGTGCTTCAGTTGGTAGAGGGGGTCGTTAGGGTTAAAGGTTAAGGAGGTTGTGCTTCAGTTGGTAGAGGGGGTCGTTAGGGTTAAAGGTTAAGGAGGTTGTGCTTCAGTTGGTAGAGGGGGTCATTAGGGTTAAAGGTTAAGGAGGTTGTGCTTCAGTTGGTAGAGGGGGTCGTTAGGGTTAAAGGTTAAGGAGGTTGTGCTTCAGTTGGTAGAGGGGGTTGTTAGGGTTAAAGGTTAAGGAGGTTGTGCTTCAGTTGGTAGAGGGGGTCGTTAGGGTTAAAGGTTAAGGAGGTTGTGCTTCAGTTGGTAGAGGGGGTTGTTAGGGTTAAAGGTTAAGGAGGTTGTGCTTCAGTTGGTAGAGGGGGTTGTTAGGGTTAAAGGTTAAGGAGGTTGTGCTTCAGTTGGTAGAGGGGGTTGTTAGGGTTAAAGGTTAAGGAGGTTGTGCTTCAGTTGGTAGAGGGGGTTGTTAGGGTTAAAGGTTAAGGAGGCTTTGCTTCAGTTGGTAGAGGGGGTCATTAGGGTTAAAGGTTAAGGAGGTTGTGCTTCAGTTGGTAGAGGGGGTCATTAGGGTTAAAGGTTAAGGAGGTTGTGCTTCAGTTGGTAGAGGGGGTTGTTAGGGTTAAAGGTTAAGGAGGTTGTGCTTCAGTTGGTAGAGGGGGTCGTTAGGGTTAAAGGTTAAGGAGGTTGTGCTTCAGTTGGTAGAGGGGGTCATTGGGGTTAAAGGTTAAGGAGGTTGTGCTTCAGTTGGTAGAGGGGGTCATTAGGGTTAAAGGTTAAGGAGGTTGTGCTTCAGTTGGTAGAGGGGGTTGTTAGGGTTAAAGGTTAAGGAGGTTGTGCTTCAGTTGGTAGAGGGGGTTGTTAGGGTTAAAGGTTAAGGAGGTTGTGCTTCAGTTGGTAGAGGGGGTTGTTAGGGTTAAAGGTTAAGGAGGTTGTGCTTCAGTTGGTAGAGGGGGTCGTTAGGGTTAAAGGTTAAGGAGGTTGTGCTTCAGTTGGTAGAGGGGGTCGTTAGGGTTAAAGGTTAAGGAGGTTGTGCTTCAGTTGGTAGAGGGGGTCGTTAGGGTTAAAGGTTAAGGAGGTTGTGCTTCAGTTGGTAGAGGGGGTCGTCCAATGACCAAAGGGTCAGCGGTTTGTGTCCTGGCTCTGTCTGTCCACATGTCCAAGTGTCCACATGTCCAAGTGTCCTTGGACAAAGACACTGAACCCTTAGTGTCCCAGTAGGACTGACAGAACCTTAGAACCTACTGGTGTATGAGTGTGTGTGAATGGGTGAATGTGAAGTTAATGTAAAGAGCTTTGAACCATGAAGGTGGAAAAGAACTATAGAAGTGAAGAACATTAATAATAATAATAATAATAATAATAATAATAATAATAATAATAATAATAATAATAATAATAATAATAATAATACCTCAAACTTATATAGCGCTTTTTTGGACACACAAAGATGTTTTACATAACAGACAAACAAACAAACATATATATATATATATATATATATATATATATATATATATATATATATATATATATATATAATCAGCCCAATTGTGTTTACAACTGTCTATATATTCAAACATATATATTTGTGTTGTTTCTCTTATGCAGACACTAAATCACACACATTAACACATTAAATGAACAACCATAGCTATGGTGCTAGATGATAAAATTAGACCACCCTTTGTTTTCTTCAATTTCCTGTTCATGTTCATGCGTAGAACAACTAAAGGTACGTTTGGACAAATGTTATGATGACAATAAAATAGATCATAAGAGTTCATTTCAGAGCTGATATCCATTTTGCATGTTTTATTGATAATAACCAAAGTCATATCAATATGATAAGTGTCAGAAACAGTGCTTTTATTCATTTGTGTCTGTTTTAGTCACATGATCCACACAGGAGGAGAATTAGTTGTATAACCATTGTTTAATGACTTTAGATGGTCTAATAATTGTTCCCACAACTGTACTGATTAAATGTTCTCTTCTTGGGTGCGTAGATTATTAAAACAAAAACTATAAAGAAAATGTGATCCAGATCAATTCATGACATTCATTATGAGGTAACTGTGTGACATACAGCTGTGCTCATAAGTTTACATACCTCAGTGGAATGTGGGTTTTTTTGTGTTTTTTTCAGAAAACGCAACGTACAAAAACATTATTTTAACTCGTGGATAAGTGTTTGGTGCAATCCATTTATTATCAAACAACAGAAACTATCCAAATGACCCTGATAATACGTTTACAGACCCTAGTTCGTCATCTTCTGTATTGGCCCCGCCCCTTCCATCATTGACAGATGGAAGTCTTTTGTGGTCGTTGTTGATGAGACTCTTTATTTTCTCAGATGGTAAAGCTGCCTGTTCTTCAGTTCCCTTTTCCATGTTCTTGTATGAACTGTATGTTTGACACCTTCACCAAAGTGGATCAATGACACTGAGGTCAGGAGGGACACGTTTTTCTGCTGTAGGTCGACTCTGCCTTAAGTTTTGGCTCATTGTCATGTGAAAACATTCCATGCACATTAGTCAGTGTATGTAAACTTATGAGCACTATTGTATGCACATGCTGTAAATCAGCACCTCATAGAAAACAGTTGAATATTGTTGACACTGGCCTACGAGGGGTTAACTGTCAACACAGAGCTTTTCTAACACTTTCATTTAATCCACTTCTGCAAAAATATTTACCATTCAGACAAAATATACTGAGATACAGTGGTGAAAAAAAGTTTTAGGACACCCTATGTACAGTATTTGTCAAATATTAAATGAAGAATAACTGTTACGTCATTGAACTTTATCCAGTTTGTTTCAAACCCACACACTCCCTTCTGAGCATGCTCTGTGTCACATACACCTTCTGAGCATGCTCTGTGTCACACTCCCTTCTGAGCATGCTCTGTGTCACACTCCCTTCTGAGCATGCTCTGTGTCATACACACTTTCTGAGCATGCTCTGTGTCACACACACCTTCTGAGCATGCTCTGTGTCACATACACCTTCTGAGCATGCTCTGTGTCACACACACCTTCTGAGCATGCTCTGTGTCACACTCCCTTCTGAGCATGCTCTGTGTCACACTCCCTTCTGAGCATGCTCTGTGTCACACTCCCTTCTGAGCATGCTCTGTGTCACACTCCCTTCTGAGCATGCTCTGTGTCACACACCTTCTGAGCATGCTCTGTGTCACACACCTTCTGAGCATGCTCTGTGTCACACACCTTCTGAGCATGCTCTGTGTCACACACTTTCTGAGCATGCTCTGTGTCACACACACCTTCTGAGCATGCTCTGTGTCACACTCCCTTCTGAGCATGCTCTGTGTCACACACCTTCTGAGCATGCTCTGTGTCACACACCTTCTGAGCATGCTCTGTGTCACACACCTTCTGAGCATGCTCTGTGTCACACACCTTCTGAGCATGCTCTGTGTCACACACCTTCTGAGCATGCTCTGTGTCACACACACCTTCTGAGCATGCTCTGTGTCACACACACCTTCTGAGCATGCTCTGTGTCACACACACCTTCTGAGCATGCTCTGTGTCACACTCCCTTCTGAGCATGCTCTGTGTCACACTCCCTTCTGAGCATGCTCTGTGTCATACACACTTTCTGAGCATGCTCTGTGTCACACACACCTTCTGAGCATGCTCTGTGTCACATACACCTTCTGAGCATGCTCTGTGTCACACACACCTTCTGAGCATGCTCTGTGTCACACTCCCTTCTGAGCATGCTCTGTGTCACACTCCCTTCTGAGCATGCTCTGTGTCACACTCCCTTCTGAGCATGCTCTGTGTCACACTCCCTTCTGAGCATGCTCTGTGTCATACACACTTTCTGAGCATGCTCTGTGTCACACACACCTTCTGAGCATGCTCTGTGTCACACTCCCTTCTGAGCATGCTCTGTGTCACACACCTTCTGAGCATGCTCTGTGTCACACACCTTCTGAGCATGCTCTGTGTCACACACCTTCTGAGCATGCTCTGTGTCACACACCTTCTGAGCATGCTCTGTGTCACACACCTTCTGAGCATGCTCTGTGTCACACACACCTTCTGAGCATGCTCTGTGTCACACACACCTTCTGAGCATGCTCTGTGTCACACACACCTTCTGAGCATGCTCTGTGTCACACACCTTCTGAGCATGCTCTGTGTCACACACCTTCTGAGCATGCTCTGTGTCACACACACCTTCTGAGCATGCTCTGTGTCACATACACCTTCTGAGCATGCTCTGTGTCACATACACCTTCTGAGCATGCTCTGTGTCACACACACCTTCTGAGCATGCTCTGTGTCACATACACCTTCTGAGCATGCTCTGTGTCACACACACCTTCTGAGCATGCTCTGTGTCACACACACCTTCTGAGCATGCTCTGTGTCACACACACCTTCTGAGCATGCTCTGTGTCACACACACCTTCTGAGCATGCTCTGTGTCACACACACCTTCTGAGCATGCTCTGTGTCACACAAACCAAAGAATGACCAAATATTACAAACCTCCAAGAGGGTTTGCTTTTATTGGGGTTTGTCTGTCTGTCTGTCTGTCTGTCTGTCTGTTAGTAAGATGGAAGGATTGTGATCACATTTTCAGGAAATGTTAATACTGACACATGGAACACAAGATGCCATTATAACAATATGACACAATATGTCAGATTGTGTAACTTAACCCTCAGTGGTCAGTTTATTCTACTGGTCAGTTTATTCTGCTGGTCAGTCCAGTGGTCAGTTTATTCTACTGGTCAGTCCAGTGGTCAGTTTATTCTACTGGTCAGTCCAGTGGTCAGTTCTTCTACAGTCGTATATTCTTGGCTTTAATTGTTTTCTTTCATATCATTACTGTAACTGGTCTGTTCTTAAACTATAACCCAGATGTTCAGAATAATTCCATATATTCAGTTGTTAATCCTCACAGGTTCAGAAATAGTTCGAATTCAAATATATTCAGTTACTGCAGCATGTTGTTCTTTTTAAGTTCTTCTAACTAATATTTTTGTATTAAGGTGAACTATTGTGATATAAGTGAACAGAAGTGAATGTTTTATTTCATAGTGATGTTGTGTTTGAAATAATTAAAACAATATGTTTGTATTTTTGTAACTCCATAACAAATAGGTTCCTTAAAAAGACTTCAGTCACATATGTTTGTTTCATTCCTATACAAACACTTTAACTAACGTTCTTAGAATTCATGCATAAAAGGCTTCATTAAGACTTAAATGATAAAGATGAACATTTTTCCACCACTGTATGATTTTAACACAGGTCACACAGTCGTGTTAAAAATGTTCTGGGATGAAGAAAATATGAAACTAATGGAGAAAAGCTGAAGCCTAGAGCTACTGCGTCTAATATTTTCCACACATCTCCGTATATTGGATCAGCTGACATGGGTCGACCTACAGCCCCCTCCTAAACCTGTCAGAGCTGCCAGCGTCGGCATGTGCGCTGTCATAACGTCAGCGAAGACGTTGATCCTTTTGTTTAAACACGTAGTACTTGTCACAGCATAAACTAAGACTGTAGTTTGAATGAACGGCTCCTTTACTCACATATGTGTATATTTATGACTGTCCTAAATAATGAGCCATTCTTAGCCAGGGTGACCTCTGTTTCTGCAGAGGTCAGAGGTCATGGAGCGTCTATAGTGTGAAGGCTTTAGTGAAGGCTGACAGAAGTTGCCTGTGGCCTCATTTAGATTTGATTTTGATTTGAATGATTTATTTTGAACATGTGCAAAGTGCAACAATAATCAATACAGCAATAATAATAATAATAATGACATGTCCAAAAAGGAGTAGGATGAAGCATAAGCTTATTTAATCCTACACAGTAAATTTTGCAGTGTTAAATCAACACTTAAAGAATTTATTTAACTTCTTCTAGAGTGTATTTGGTCCCATTGTCTCCAAATTAACACTGCAAATGTACTTCTTCACTTCCCCAATAACCTAAATTCATCTTATAGTAATATAGTGCATAGTACAAAAATAATGATAAATAAAATAATAACAACAATAATAACAATACCAATAATTAATAACTGAAGTACTAAACATAGACATATATACAAAAAAACCCAACTAAAAACAAATGAGCAGATATGAAAGTAGGTAACAAATAGAGTTTTTTTTGTTGTTTATTGTTTTCTTTTTTCCTCCCTTCCTTCTTCTTCTTTTCCCTTTTTTCTTCTTCCCTTTTTTTTTTCTTTCCTTTTTCTAAGTTGTCAGTAAGTTTACAGTAATTATCTGTCATTGAAACACTTCAAGGCAGTTGTTTCTCAACCTTTTTTGGCTCCTGACCCCATTTTGACATCACAAATCTTTGGTGAATCTTTTTCCTTCTAAAATTAACTAATATTTGCAAAACAAACATTGATTTTAAACATATTTTATGAATATATTATTACGTACAGAGGCAGAAAAAAACTATTTATATTACTGCACAAAGTTAAAATGTCAATATATACTCATTTGACAGATGAACCCTTCCACAGTGCTTCACTTTCAGCTTCAGTTTATCTTTTATGGATTGTGATAGTCTCTCTCTTATTTAACTTTACATCTGTCGTCAATAGTTAACTGTAAATCCTATGTTCTTTTTTATATGGCAGTGTAGAAATAGAAATGTTGGTAAAATGATGGATGTAAATATTGGGACGTTGTATGAAGGTGGGGTTTTTAAATGTAAACAACGGATGTAAGAGCTAAGTTTAAAATCTACTTGAAGTTTGGATTGTTAATGATAACACTAATTGTACAAAATAAAGTAATAAAAAACTTACCATATATTTTTTATTAGTTTTATTTTGTCAAGTGAGTAATGACTAGAAAGTTCAGGCGACCTCATTTACATTCCAGGTTAAAAAAACACAGCTTTAAGATCTTTTTTATATATAAATATAAAGTTGTAAACTACAGTAACATCTGATCAAATGTTCCAGTTTATTCTTTGTTCACAAAATCATGTTATACATCTATCTATCTATAATCTATCTATCTATCTATCTATCTATCTATCTATCTATCTATCTATCTATCTATCTATCTATCTATCTATCTATCTATCTATCTATCTATCTATCTATCTATCTATCTATCTATCTATCTATCTATCTATCTATCTGAATGTACTGACAGTCGTGTGGTTGATGATAAGAGCTTAGAGAGGAGGACACTTATTAGGGGTTAATGCCAAACTCATTAAGGTGAATGGGAGGTCAGCGTCTGTGATCATAATGCAGGTGCAGGAGTAAAAGTATTTTCTAGAACAGCTTTACTGGTGCCCTTTGACCTCAGGGCTTTACCTTCATGTGCTGCACATGCACATACTCGTGTGTTTCAGTCTGAGTATCTCTGTGTACGTCTTACTGTTGCTATTTGTCATTCACACGTTCATCAAGTAAACACAGTGACGTAATAACCCTCAGGCCTTGCACTCATTCTTCAAATAGTTAATACTTTCCACTGTCTAATTCAATTTGACTCTATTTGTCTGTATTTCCATTTTATGTTCACAAACACGGTATTGGAAAAAAAACAGAAGTATTATCTTGGTTTCCAACGGTAACGCCCTGAAACTAAGCCCTTTTTTCTGTAAGATTATGATGTTACAACCAGTCAAACTGTTTATTCTTGGACAGAAATCATGCATCTGCTGTATTTGAAGGGGTCTTGATTTAATCAGAAATATCTGTTTTGCCCTTGGATCATACATGTACAACGAGGCCAAATCACAGGATGATGTCTGGACAACGGAGCAGATCTCCTCCTACGTAATGTATAACCTTATTGGAAACAGGACTGAAGTATGTCCAGACGTGTGTCAGTGGAGTCAGCTGTTCAAACCCTTCACTAACTATGCATTAATGAGGAAATAATGAGACAGGATTTGGTTTTTGCCTAAAGCGAGACCACAATTTCACACCCTTTCATGCATCTTGTTGTAAGCGGATGCTGGTCTGGAGGGTCCTGCCAGGGTCAGGCTGATCAGGTGGTCTGTCAACACACACTAGAAAGTCATCCACAGACGACGGTGTAACAACAGTGACCGTCTGTAAACAACACGCCTGTTGTCTTTGAAACAAACATTCACACGACTGACTATTAAATACCACAGCAGTGTGTGAGCAGCATCCTAAGGAAGCTGTGTCTTCTCTGCTTAAACTATTACACGTCTGCAATTTGATCAATACTAAGTAATAAATAATACTAAAAAAAATGAACATGACTCGACCGTGTTATACAGTTACAGATGATTTTAACTTCTTCACATTATCTGTTAGTATCTATGCTCCTTATTCACCTGGAACCTTCTATGGCAAAGTTTATTAGTTTATCACAGTTCATCTACAGGACAAGTCAAGGTTCTTTACATAAAACATATAAGAAAATTAAAATGATTAAAATGAATTCAAACACAATTAAAATAAAGACATAAAAACAGTTCAAAGACAGTTAATAATGTGAGTCAAAGCTCCAGTGAACAGTCATGTTTTAGTCTGAGTTAAAGGAACTGGCCTCAGGTATTAACACTAGTTAACATTAGTTAACAGTAGTTAACAGTAGTTAACATTAGTTAACACTAGTTAACATTAGTACAGTCTTCATGTATCTCTTCACTCTGTTTTACCTTCTGCTGAATCATGTGACATGTAGTTCCATTCCTCATTGGTTTATGGACACAGCCTGCTGCTGCTGCACAGTCACATGATGTGCAGGTGCATTAGTGATTGGTTGAGTGGAGAAGCAACAACAGTGGACTTTACAGAAGGAAACTGAAGTATTACGAGGCTCATGTGGAAAAAAACAAACGCAGAAAAACCGTCTGTCATCAAAAAGCGAATGGTGTGTAGGTGTGAACCGATATATTGTGCAGCTCTAACTTCTGTTTTGTCCACATTAAGCTGGAGAAAGTTCTGGCACATCCACTCAGTCATATGATGAATGCTTTTACTCAGTGTAAGAGAAAAGACGTTGAGGCATACACTACATACACAACACTTTCCCCATGGCAACTGCACCTCACTACTGCGTCCTGAAATGTCCATCCTCAAACAGGAAAGAATGGTAGCATGGACAGACCCTCCATCGTGTCCCCAAAGAAAAGACACTTGGGTGTGAATGGTTCAAAAACATTAATAGGATCCTGGTCCATGTTTCACAGTAAGATAAGGATAATTAAGTCCACTGAAATACATTAGCTAACACAGTATCTTAGCTTACCAGACTAGCATCAATAGTGCTAACATCCATCTAATCATCATTACATAACATTACGTTCTATATGTTATTCAAACATTATTCTTTCCATTTTGTGGTTAGCGTGTCGATGGCTGTCAGTACTGATGGTATGCTAGCGCTGCTATTAGCCTACTGAAACTTCATGTAACCTTCAACCCAGTTACTGTAGCCTTTCTGTAAGACAGCCCTGGAATATTACAGTCCTTACATGAGCATTTTTATGGGGTGGTTAAGCCCCGCCCTTCTACTTCTGGTCCATGGTGTTTAGCTCACAAAAAAATTGAATGGGAGTGAATGGAACGAGTTAAGTTAAATTGTGACTCTGACCAGTGCTCTGAAATTAACATATGTGACCCACCACCACCAAACCAGGCATAAGTGGCGCTGAGCCGTTCAGAGCTACAGCCAAATTTAGGCTGGAAGGTGATTTGTTATTAGTGTTTACACCTTATCAAAAAACGGTACCTTAACACCTCTATGTTCACTTCCTGTGGTCATTACATTGAAATCCAATCAATAAAGGTGTTTATTGAGTCAATTATTTAAGCGGTGACAAAAGTTCAGGTATTGCTGAGCAAAGACAAAGACGACTTCCACCTCTTTTCGCCGAACAAAACGATCTCCGTTCCGTGGGTAAACACCCAAGTGTTTGGTACGAGGTAAAAGCTTATATTGAATGTTCTGTCCAATGGTGTAAGCCAAATGATTATAATACGTCACACTTCTGTCCTATTATTATAATATATAAAACTTCTGTGACATGTCCATCAGAGTGTCCTTTAACATCTGTCAACAATTTGTGTCAATCGGATACAAATTATTATGCATTACTAAGGACTTCCTACCCCAAAACAGTCCAAAACTTTAACGGACAATATCTAAAAATATGCAAATTGTAAAATATGTCCAAATGTGGATATTAAAATGACCATAACTTTGGTTCTACTTGTGATAGAAACATCATTTTTTCACCATCTTAAACCTTAGTTTCCACTCTACCA
>CM035805.1:40334578-40342078 GCA_020466265.1 Siphamia tubifer
GTTTATCACAGTCATAAATAAATAAAGTTTATCACAGTCATTAATAAATAAAGTTTATCACAGTCATTAATAAATAAAGTTCATCACAGTCATAAATAAAGTTTACCACAGTCATAAATAAAGTTTATTACAGTCATAAATAAATAGTTTATCACAGTCATAAATAAATAAAGTTTATCACAGTCATAAATAAATAAAGTTGATCACAGTCATAAATAAATAAATTTTATCACAGTCATAAATAAATAAAGTTTATTACAGTCATAAATAAATAAAGTTTATCACAGTCATAAATAAATAAAATTTATCACAGTCATAAATAAAGTTTATCACAGTCATAAATAAAGTTAATCACAGTCATAAATAAATAAAGTTTATCACAGTCGTAAAAAATAAAGTTTATCACAGTCATAAATAAAAAGTTTATCACAGTCATAAATAAATAAAGTTTATCACAGTCATTAATAGATAAAGTTCATCACAGTCATAAATAAATAAAGTTTATCACAGTCATAAAAAATAAAGTTCATCACAGTCATAAATAAATAGTTCATCACAGTCATTAATAAATAAAGTTTATCACAGTCATAAATAAATAAAGTTTATCACAGTCATAAATAAATAAAGTTAATCACAGTCATAAAAAATAAAGTTTATCACAGTCATTAATAAATAAAGTTTATCACAGTCATTAATAAATAAAGTTCATCACAGTCATAAATAAATAAAGTTTATCACAGTCATAAATAAATAAAGTTAATCACAGTCATAAATAAATAAAGTTTATCACAGTCATAAATAAATAGTTAATCACAGTCATAAATAAATAAAGTTTATCACAGTCATAAATATTTATTTATTTAGTCATTATTATTATTTTATTTTTTTTATATCTTTTAACCCCACAGAGGGGGAGTCAACAGTGTTTCAGATCAGTACATATTCCAGTCTTGCAGACATATACTAGACTATTTAGTGCATGTGTGTGACCATCATCGGTCCTCCCCGAAAGCTGAGCAGACATCCCCCATTAGAACTCTCCCTTACAAGCCAGTGAGTGCAGTGCTGCACCTCAGTGATGTGTGGAGGAAACAAAGACTGGACAGGACGAACGGGGACAGAAACCAACAGGCGGTGCTATTGTAATTAAAGACTGTAAGGTGATGTGTTATTACAGCCACCAACTGTCCTTCAATAAAAACAAATAAATAAGTAGATCAGAAAAAGAGGAGAATACCAAACCAGCACAAAAGGAGAAACAAAAAAACAAAAAAACCCCCAAACAATTAAACAATCGGCACCGAGCACCACAACCGTGGATGTCCAGATAGTACAAAATAGAATGTAATGTAATAGAATAGTCCAGAAGAGGACACCAGTGCAGAAGAAAAGGAGTTTAGGGTTAGAGATTGTGGAGAGATTCTCAGCATATTATGGCAACTCGGCAGTAGCTGGCGAGACCCGATCAAACATGCAAGTGTGAAGGACCCCAAAGCCCAGAACAGCAATCACGACAAGGCAGGGCCAAGCCAACAGGGCAACCCCCACCCCGGGCCGTAGGAGCCACAGGACGCCACTCCCAAAGAGCCACCGGGGCCACCGTGAACGACACAAACCCAGAGAACAAGAGGGAGCAGCTACAGTCCCCCCCAGCGCACCAAGACCGACCCAGGCGGCCCAGGGCACGACGACCCACCCACTACCCCAACCGCAACCCCGCCCACCCCAGCCCCCACCAATCCCACCCCCCACCCGACCCGCCCAGCCGACCCGCTCAACCCCCCGCCCACCCCGGAGGGGGCCAACGGCCCCTCGCATCCAGGAAGCCAGACACAGGAAGCGAGCGGCCCACCGAGGGGGCGGTAACCAGCCCATCACAAGGCAGGCCGACACCGAGCACCCGCCAGAGGACATCAGAGACCGGACCCAACGTGAGTCCAGAGGGCAAAAATGGACAGTGCCAACAGGGAGGCACCAAGCACACCCCCCGCACCCTGCCCCAGACGAGCATAGTACACCCAGGGCCCCCACCTCCCCACAATGCGCCCCGACAACCCACCCGGACAGAGCCAGGACACCACCAGCCCGCAGTACAGCCACAGCGCCCACCAGACTGGCCAATCCAACCCCCGCGGCCCGCCAAGAGCCGTCGCACCAACTTGGACCCGACGGGCAAGCAGGAGCACCCCCCCAACCACAGCCCCCTGTTCCCGGGGACCCCCCAGCACAGCAACATGGATAGTAGTCTACCCCCACTAGCCCATAGCCACAAGCCAAAAGGCATAAGGGATAAGGCATAGGGGGGCCGGGTCCCACCAGCGGGGCCATATTATAAACATTTGTACTTTATCCTCTTTACATTCTCAGAATGACTTTAACTTTTTATCTCACTTTTTAGATTTCTCTTAATCTTGTTTTTTTCACTTTTAAAGTCTGTATTTTGGGATTTTTTTTTTTTTTTTTTTTACATTTTCCTGGTTAAATCAGTATTATTTCATCCATAGCAAAAAATGCAGTGTTATCCAGTTCTATCCAAAGGTAGATTTTTACTTTTATTCTGACCTTGACCTTTGACCTGGACTCTTTCAATTTGTCCTTCAATATTCTGATACACATCAACAGTGAAGGCAAAAAGACGCTATATGGAAAACTGAGTAGACGGGAATGAAAAGGAAAATCCTGATTTTTCCCATCCCTTATCATTGTCAAAACACATTTTTGGTGACCTTGACCTTTGACCTACATTCACCAAAATGTAATGGGACTATTCTGGAGCACCTTGGACATTGATCCAGTATTTTTCGTGTTAATACTGCTCTAATATTTTTATTTCCATGACTGTAGGCTGTTATTTTACTCACCACTCAATGATAGAATGTTTGGACTGAAATGAAAATTATGGGAAAATATTAAATTCCCAGTGTTGTGTTTACAGGGAATGTTCAGATCCAATTAAATAATTAGGTCAGTGAATGTTTGTTGCTACTGAGGCTGGTTTGTATATATGGATGGAGTGAGTGTTTTTTTTTTTTTTTACTTACTGGAAGGCAAAACCTACGAGTTTATGTTTACATAAAAAAACTTTTGCTGATTGGATTTAAAATGTGGACACGTGTATAAGGATTAAAGCCATGTTTCCTACATCCACTTTTAAGGAGGGATGAATTATCCGGCAGCAGTGACTTTGTGGGTGGGTCGTCTGTTTGGAGCGCAGCCTCATAGCACCTCGGACTCTGAGCTTCCAGGAAAAGACAGGATCTGGCAGGACGTCCTGTGGAGTCCATGAGGACCTGGGCCAAAGTATAAACTGTCACAGTTTTCCAGAGAGGAGAGGAAGAAGAAAAATAGAATAAAAGGAAAATAAGAAGTTGGCTGATTAAAACCCAATGTGTTGTTGCTGTTTAAGGTAATAGGACTTGATAAAAGGTTATAAACAGGATGAGCTACAAACATTAATATTAACACAAAGGTGCAAAATGACATGAAGTCCAGCTTCAAATTATGAAGCTTTCCTTTATCGACTCAGCTCATCTGTCATGTCTTAAATACATGTGTGTCATATATATATATATATATATATATATATACTGTATATACACCAACCTGTGCACTGCCTGGATTGACTACAAGAAAGCCTATGACTCAATGCCACATACATGGATACTGGAATGTTTAAAACTGTAGAACATCAACAGGACACTAAGAGAGTTCATCCAGAACTCAATGAGGCTGTGGAAGACAACTCTGGAGGCCAACTCAAAGCCAATTGCACAGGTGAACATCAGATGCAGCATTTACCAAGGAGATGCTCTGTCCCCCCTGCTGTTCTGCATAGGCCTAAACCCCCTCAGCCAGATCATCTCAAAGAGTGGCTTTGGATACCAGTTCAGAAGTGGAACATCCATCAACCACCTCCTCTACATGGATGACATCAAGCTGTATGCCAAGAATGAGCGTGACATTGATTCCCTAATTCACCTCACCCGGATCTACAGCAAAGACATTGGGGTGTCATTGGGACTAGATAAATGTGGGCGGATGATATCTAAAGAGGAAAGGTGATCACAACTGAAGGGGTTGACCTACCTGAAGGGAATATCACAGATGTGCAGGAAAGTTACAAATACCTAGGGATCCCACAGACAAATGGTAATCATGAGGAGGCAGCTCGGAAGTCAGCCACAGCCAAATACCTACAGAGGGTAAGACAGGTCCTGAAAAGTCAGCTGAACGGCAAAAATAAGATCCAGGCCATTAACACCTATGCCCTGCCAGTAATCAGATACCCAGCTGGGATAATATCCTGGCCACTGGAAGAGATACAAGCCACTGATATCAAGACAAGGAAACTCCTTACCATGCATGGAGGGTTCCACCCCAAGTCCAGTGTCCTGAGGCTGTACACTAAGCGAAAGGAAGGGGGCCGAGGACTAGTAAGTGTCAGAACTACTGTCCAGGAGGAAACGGCGAACCTCCAGGAATACATCAAGAAAATGGCCCCCAATGACCAACTGCTAAGTGAATGCCTCAGGCAACAAAAGCCCAGTAAGGTCGAGGAACCAGAGGGGCTATCATGGAAGGACAAACCCTTGCATGGCGTGTACCATCGAAAAAATGAGGAAGTGGCTGATATGGAAAAGACATACCAGTGTCTGGAAAAGGCTGGACTAAAGGACAGCACAGAGACACTACTCATGGCTGCACAAGAACAAGCCCTGAACACCAGAGCAATAGAGGCCGGGGTCTACCACATCAGACAGGACCCCAGGTGTAGGCTGTGTAGAGAAGCCCCTGAAACAGTCCAGCACATCACAGCAGGTGTAAGATGGTGGCAGGTAAGGCATACATGGAGAGGCATAACCAGGTAGAGGACATACTGTACAGGAACATCTGTAAAGAGTATGGACTGGAGGTCAAGGGTCAAGATGGGAGAACCCCCCAAAGGTGACAGAGAACAAACAGGCCAAGATCCTGTGGGACTTCCAGATCCAGACTGACAAGATGGTGATGGCCAATCAGCCTGACATAGTGGTGGTGGATAAACATGAGAAGACAGTGGTGGTGATAGATGTAGCAGTCCCCAGTGATAGCAACATGAGAAAGAAAGAACATGAGAAGAGAAGAGAAATACCAAGGGCTGAAAGAGGAGTTAGAGAAAATGTGGAGTGTGAAGGCAACAGTGGTACCAGTAGTGATGGGGGCACTAGGGGCAGTGACCCCCAAGCTGGGACAATGTCTCCAGCAGATACCAGGAACAACATCAGAGATCTGTGTCCAAAAGAGAACATTGTTAGGAACAGCTAAGATCCTGCACAGAACCCTCAGGCTCCCAGACCTCTGGTAGAGGACCCGAGTCTGAAGGAGACACCGCCCAGGTGGGAGGGGCCTCTGGTAGAGGACCTGAGTCTGAAGGAGACACTGCCCAGGTGGGAGGGGCCTCTGGTAGAGGACCTGAGTCTGAAGGAGACACCGCCCACGTGGGAGGGGCCTCTGGTAGAGGACCTGAGTCTGAAGGAGACACCGCCCAGGTGGGAGGGGCCTCTGGTAGAGGACCTGAGTCTGAAGGAGACACCGCCCAGGTGGGAGGGGCCTCTGGTAGAGGACCTGAGTCTGAAGGAGACACCGCCCAGATGGGAGGGGCCTCTGGTAGAGGACCTGAGTCTGAAGGAGACACCGCCCAGGTGGGGCGAGGGGAACATTTTTTATTTTTATATTTTATATATATATGTATATACTTTATATAATATTAATAATGTCATTATTATTATTATTTTATTTGTTTTTTATCACTTTTAGCTTTTTAGCTCTTTTTTTAAAAAAAAGACTTTTAAGGCTTTTTTAAACATTTATTTTAATGTATATTGAGTCTCATTATATATTATTGTGTTTTTTGTAATCTTTATGCTCCATTTGCACTGTAACGTAAATGTGTGCAATGACAATAAATTGATTCATTCAATCATTGATTCAAGTGTATTTTTTTTTCATTTCTACTCAAAATATCTCGCACTTAAAATCAGACATAATCACCTAAAGAGTTTATGTTGGTCGACTGACACAAAAACTGCAGAGCAAAAAAATAGTAAACATACTAAAATCCAACAAAATCCACATACAAATAAATTAACATTAAAAAAAAGCTATGAAAAAACCAAAATATATTTAAAAACGCTTCTAAAATACAGAAAAAAAACAACAAAAAGTGATAAAATATTAAAAACATGCAAAAACATTAAAATATATGCATTTAACATGTGGATTCATCAGCTTTGACAATTTCAACAAAACAACTGTTCCATTTAATTGCATTAACATTTTAATTCAGATTAATCATGATGATGGATTACTGCGTCTTACTACGTTATTTTTCATAGTCCTACCAAAAATTATTTCAAATATCTCACTTAACCTCGAGGTGATTATGTCTGATGTCAAGCATGAGGACACAGTTGAACTAGAAATAAAACATTTTGTTTTTTCAGTGTAATGTTGAAACAGAACCCAGTGACGTCTGACCCTCACCCTGCCACAGGTCCCGCCACAGGTCCCGCCACAGGTCCTGCCACAGGTCCCGCCACAGGTCCTGCCACAGGTCCTGCCACAGGTCCTGCCACAGGTCCTGCCACAGGTCCTGCCAGGTCGCCACAAACATCAGCGTCAGTGCACAGAGCCACCAGAGTGAACAGAACCGCTCATCCGTCCGACACCAGGACACATCGGAGGCCACCTCAGTCGTCTTCGGGGCCCAGGCAGCCTGAGAGACTCGTAGCACGAACGCCGCTACTGGACAGAAGACGAAAACACCATACGAAGCCTCAGTCGGACCAGAGGAACCGTCACAGTCCCAAACTAAGTAAGAGAACACACATGTAACCCTACATGAACAAAAGCTGCTTCACTGATTCTAATATTGTCATTGAGGGGTGCACTGACAGTGTTCATTTTGGTTTTTCTCAGTAAAAAAAAAAAAAAATCTCAAACTTTTTATTGATTAAACTTAATTGATAGGATATTTTGGAAGCTGCAGTTGGTGCAATGAACACATGGAAATAATTTAAATAATTGAAGGGAAAAGATGTTTCACTCAATGACAAATGCAGTGGAGCATTGTAATAAATGCTCAGTAATGAATGCATTTGAATAAAGAGCAATGAATTAAAATCATTCTGTTCAGTATTATATAAAAAATGGTTTATGTCAAGAAACGTTCATTTTTAATATGGATGGAGACTTATGGGACACCCTGTCCATTAGTTTTATTTATATATATATACACATCTCATTTTTATATGATCTCAGCTGCTTGTCCTTTGCAGTCCATGTATATATGTACAGATGTTGTTGTGCTATCGTTACTGACCCTGGTATAAACTCCTCCGTCCTTTTCTGTTCATAGCATCTGAGTCGGTTCATGTGGTGTCACTGCAGGCACAGAAAGCCGTGGGTCAGAGTTCACCAAACAGTAGAACCACAGCAGGTCCAGTACACAACACATCCACA
>CM035805.1:40347078-40362078 GCA_020466265.1 Siphamia tubifer
CAATAATCAATAACTGAAGTACTAAACATAGACATATATACAAAAAAACAAAAAACAAAACAAAACAAAAACAAATGAGCAGATAGGAAAGTAGGTAACAAATAGAGTTTTTTTGTTGTTTATTGTTTTCTTTTTTCCTCCCTTCCTTCTTCTTCTTTTCCCTTTCTTTTTTCTTCTTTTTTTCCCCCTTTCTAATTTGTCTGCATTTTGTTCTTTTTTTTTAATTTTTATTTTATTTTTCTATTCATTCATTTCATTCCATTCATTTCACTTATTTTGTTTTTTTCTAGCACCATCTGGGCCGCCAGAAAACTTTGAGGTCAAACCGCTCCGAGGAAAAGGAACTGCTGTCATAGCAACATGGGATGAACCTGAAGAACCAAATGGAAGAATAAGAGGTGAGAGCAGATGAGACACGTGTGAACATCTTCATACAAACCTGTACTACAGCTGGCCTTGTCTTTTTACAGAATACATTCTATCTTATGCTCCTGCTACCAAGCCATTTGGAATGAAATCTGTCACATATGGTGGCAGCGTCACATCAGCCACAGTAGATGGTCTCACCCCTGGAGACAGATACATATTTAAGATCAGAGCCACGAACAGAAGAGGACAAGGACCGCAGAGTAAAGCCTTTAGTGTGGCCATGCCACCATGTAAGTACATCTACTACTAATACTAACAATAATACTACTATTAATACTAATACCACTAATAATACTAATACTACTCAATTCAATTCAATTCAATTTTATTTCTAAAGCCCTAAATCACAACAAAGTCGTCTCACAGGGTTTTACAAAAACACAATCAACTACAGAAATATATGAAAAGTCCCAGGCATCCCCTGTCCTTAGACCCTCCCCCTGTCCTTAGACCCTCCCTCTGTCCTTAGACCCTCCCCCTGTCCTTAGACCCTCCCCCTGTCCTTAGACCCTCCCCTTGTCCTTAGACCCTCCCCCTGTCCTTAGACCCTCCCCCTGTCCTTAGACCCTCCCCCTGTCCTTAGACCCTCCCTCTGTCCTTAGACCCTCCCCCTGTCCTTAGACCCTCCCCCTGTCCTTAGACCCTCCCCTTGTCCTTAGACCCTCCCCCTGTCCTTAGACCCTCCCCCTGTCCTTAGACCCTCCCCTTGTCCTTAGACCCTCCCCCTGTCCTTAGACCCTCCCCCTGTCCTTAGACCCTCCCCCTGTCTTTAGACCCTCCCCCTGTCCTTAGACCCTCCCCCTGTCTTTAGACCCTCCCCCTGTCCTTAGACCCTCCCCCTGTCCTTAGACCCTCCCTCTGTCCTTAGACCCTCCTTCTCAGCAGAAAAAACTTCCAAACCCAGTGGGAAAAAGAAGAAATCTTGAGGAGAACCACATTGAAGGACAGATCCACTCCCATGGACGGACAGACTATAGATGAACGTCCATGTATAAATGAAGGGGGGGGGCTGGTCCAGACAAGCAGGGCGGGGGTCCGGGGTCACAGGTCGGCACAGGCGAGACACTGCAGATCCTGTCGTCCATGGCTCCCGTGCAGACACTGTCAGGAGAGCCACCACTCCCCCCAGGGGGGGGGGGGGACACCAGGTGACTAGTCATGAACAGACTTGGTATGAAAGATAGGTTATAAAAATGACAGAAACAGATGTGAGAGAGAGAAAGAGAAGAAAGAACTCAGTGTCTGTACTTCCCCCAGCATTCTAACTCCTAGGGCAGCCTAGACTGAACTGTGACTCATACATCATGTATACATGATGTATGAGTCACATCATTTTTAACTAACCTGACCATAGGCTTTCTCAAACAGGAATGTTTTAAGCCTACTATTACTACTACTACTACTACTAATAATAATAATAAATAACAGACTCCGCCCCCTTACACATATTTGACCTGTTTTACTCTATCTCTTATCATTGCAAAAACACATTCTTACACATACTGTAAATGTAAATATTTGTGAGTCAACAGCTGCACCTCTGGCTGATGCTGAGGGTGAGCAGTGTTACCACATTATTAACCTTTTACACCAAGTCTCTCCATTAGTAGCTTCTGGTTCTAATCAAACCTGGATGAAAAAGTCAAAGTCAACACATCAGTGGATTGTAAACTCTGCACCGCCACACTTTGATGTGTCCATCAGTTGATATTTTCTGCCCATTGACATCCACCATCTGGTTTTGCTCTTTTTACAAATGTCTTCCTGCTGCTTTAGTGTTTGCAGCATTTAGTTTCATGCTCATATAAGCTCTAAATCCCTGCACAGCTGCTGTCATTAACAACAGTCAATGTTTATTTTATCAAGTGACTTTGAGTTGGAGACGTTTAACACCAGAGTGCAGTGACAACTCCTTAACATGTAGTCCCCCATGAACATCTTTTGCAAATTCACCTCAATAATCCCCTTTTTTTTATAATGATTCACCACTCAGCATACATATGTTATGTGGTTACATTAGCCTAGCCGCGCTAGCTCCTCCTAGCGTCAGTAAATCTAATGTTCTATCGTAGTAGTCAAACACTCAACAATTTTCTCCAAAATGACAGACATTTGCAATGAGATATTTTATTACATGACAAAGAATGATTTGAATGGTGAAAAAAACACAATAACTCATTTTCACCAAAAAAATGTAGTTTCTGTCTTTTTACTTTGTAGGACAGAATAGGATTCCAGTTTTCTTAAATGATATGTAAAATACTGTACTTAAACATTGCAATCGTGGCTGTTATTGGACACTATTATGTTTTTACAAAGGATATGGCTACTGTAATTATACTTTGATTGTCCTGACCTCTTAATTAATAAGGTATTGGGATGCAAGCATAACATTTACGGTTCATGTAGATCACAGGGACATGTTTGAAAATGCACTATTCCATTTAAAACACAGCAACAGATGACCCCTTTAAAACACAAACCCTGCTTGTTGTATATTTCATTGATAACCTTTTTTCTCTCCTGCCAGCCAACAGAGGTGCCTCGTCATTCTCCAAAAATGTCAACAGCCACAGAAGTTCTCAGACTCCCTCCAAACAAGACACGGACCATGACGAATCTGACCTGGACCCGACAGAAGCACCAACAGAACCAACTACAACCACTCCACGACCTCCGTCCCACCCCGTGAACAGGCGGGTGCGTCCACTTTCCCAGTCGCGCTCGTATCACAGCATCTTCTCTTCAGTGAGGGGTTCGGTCAGGAACGGTGGCGGCAGAAGCTCATTCAGAGACAGAGAAAAAGATAAGGAAGAAGAAGAAGAGGAGGAAAAGCCACCACCGACACCAGCTCCAGTGGAAGAGACGACGACTATGGAGGTGATAACACAACCAAAAGAACCCGACAACAACGTTGTGCCTAAATTTGAGGAGGAGGAAATCAGGCCCCGGACGACCGAGACACTGAGCCTCAAAGTTGTGACTCCTCCAACAAAACCTGCCAGTCGTCCCAAACCACCACCAAGAAGGCCTGTCAAGATCAGGATTCACCAAAGACCAGGATCTAAGACTTCCTTTGATTCTTCCTCTAGTCCATCCACTCCTTCCTCTTCATCTGCTACACACCCATCATCCTCTTCACATATTCAAGAGTCAGCAGCTAAAAGAATCGACTACACAGCTTCCACCTACCCAGAGAGTAAAAACACATATGATACACTGGCTACCACACATAATAAACCCGTATTAAAAGATACACATCATGAGACGGATGCCACTTCTATGAGTAGAGGCTCTGGTATAGCAGGGCGCACAGGAGGCTCTAGATATGGTTACGGTCGCAGGAATCCTGGAATATTGTTTAGAGGGAATTACACCCGGAATGGATCCAAACCTGGATCAACCTCTGTCAACACCTCCCATCTAAATGTCCCAAGCAGAAGTCAAAACCACGCAACAGAAAATGCACATAGTTCAGCTACGACGTCACAATCCACATACCCAAGCAGGAATCAAAACCACGACACTTCACATGTCTTCAACCCCACAACATCTAGGTCAGCTTCAGCAGATGGATCAAATAGTCCAGTCCCATCAGATGCACATTTAGATAAATCACAGTCTAGGTCACAAACACACACAACTTCAAATACACACAGTTCTGACACCAATCCATCCACTTCACAAAGCAGCTCCAAACACTCGTCTACCATAAACACATCCGGATCCTCTCAGTCAACATCACACAAAGGATCTCACACCCCAGTCAATTCACAAGACACACAAAATTCGCACACGTCCCCTGGACAAGATACAGTGTACAACGAGGAAAGTGATGCTAGTAATTACAAAGAAACAGACACAGAGGAAAGTAAAATGGAGTCTACGTCAAGCACTAAACCTTCAGGAAATGAGAGGAATGAGGAAAGGTCTGAAAAACCTTCCACTCCTTCTCGAACCAGAACCAGCTCATCATTACTTGAGCGATATCCTTGGTTAGCTACCCGCTACCCAGATAGGTTTGGTCCAGGAAGTGGAACATCATCTTCCAGACCAGAGGGCAGGACCCCCATTACCAGGACTTCATCTTCTGTAGGGGCTGGGAGACCCATTTTAAGGGGGGTGCCCACTCGAGTCTCCGGGGCAACAGGTGCCACAGGACAGTCCACGATACAGGAGACGAATGAAGACTCTCAGCCCCTTTCCACAGATGACTCATTAAAAAATGGAATGGGGGCGGAGTCATTAAAGCCATCTTTGACAAATCAAAATGTAGCATCTAGTGACACTAGGAAACCAACTACCTCATCATCAGCTCCTTCTTCTTCAAACTCTGATTCTCATCATTCAAGTGGACACAGAGACTCGGATGAGCCCATCCATACAGGAACAGTTACTGACAATAATAAAAATCATAAGGGTTATTTTGATAGGGGAACCGGAGGGAAAAATGAGCCTTTAGATGCACAGACGAATCCAGCTTTAACATCAGGTGAGTCCCACAGAAGCAACGAGGACAATGAAAGTGTGGATACAAGGGAAAGTTCCCCCAGAACTCGACCTGGCTCGTCTCCTGGAGTCATTCCCATACACCGCCGTCCTACTGGAGGGGTAAACGGGAGGGTACGCTCCCCTCTACTGGCTAATAGGCAGTTTGGTGGATCAAGGTTTCCCATCAGACCTCAACCAGCCCAAAACTCCAGGACGGGTTCGTCAGCTTCTGAGGCCTCTTCCTCCTCCTCATCTAACCCCTATGCTTCATCCAGTGTTGCATCAAATCATGAAACGAGTGTTCCTGGTGTGACAAGGACAGGTGGATTAAATGGAGGTAACTCCCTGTCTACTTCATCATCATCATCATCATCATCATCAGCCAGAGACAGTTTAAGAGGCCAAGGAGGTAGGTCTCGTTATCCCATCATCAGAGGGAAACCCAACAATGGAGGACTGAAACCTTCCAATGGAAATGGTAATGGTGAAGTATATTTGATAAAACAAAAGATCTGCCACTTTTATTCAAATAGTACATTTTACTGACATTGGCTTTGTTTTACTTTCTAGGTAAGAATGGACGACCCAACCTGACCGTAACAAACGATAAAGAGTCTTCTTCCTCTGATGGTGTTAGTAAAGCTAATGGTCAGAGGTTCATCACTGGACCAGATGGGACAAAATGGGTAAAGTAACTTTATCTAACAATTGATAGTATATTATTCTCTGCAATAATTAGCAGTGTCACTTCATAAAGAATGTTATCGAGGTTTTCGTGAGGATCTAAAATTCAATCCAATTTCAAGACATAAATGCTTTAGATCAGGGCTGTTAAATTAATTTTACTTCAAGGTTCACAATATGATCTGAAGGGGGGTGGAGCTAAATATGTCTGTGGTTTTGTGCAAAAAAGTCAGATGAAATCATAGCTTACATTTCCAAACTATCCTAACCTGAACAACCATAAACAACCTGACAGTCCACTGTGAACCTAATTATGCCTCAAACTGTCCCTTATACACAGTGGCTCTACAAAGGCACAAAACATTTTGTAACAGGCATAACATTGTTATATTTTGCAGTCATTATTTATAGGATATTATTTTACAATGCACAATTTTTTTTTTACAATTGGGGCGGCTGTGGGTCAGTTGGTAGAGTGGGTCGCCCAATGACCGAGAGGTTGGCGGTTCGCGTCCCAGCTCTGGCTGTCCACATGTCGAAGTGTCCTTGGGCAAGACACTGAACCCTGACTTAGGGCCCCAGTAGGACTGACCTTTGACCTTAGAAACCTACTGGTGTATGAGTGTGAATGGGTGAATGTGAGGCTAATGTAAAGCGCTTTGAGCACCATGAAGGTGGAAAATAACTATATAAGTGCAGAACATTTACCAATCCACTTCACATCATGTCAACCCTGAACTAAAACAAGTTTGACACCCTTGACTGTAAACATCTCAAGTGTCATTTTTGCACCTCACAAATCCGTTCCATCGACTACAAAGTCAAGTTGTAAGTCATAAACACATCTCTGAAATAATTTCACATTTGGATTTGTATCAACATAGTCTGGATCCATTTGTATTTCTGTAACTGGAGAACTTTTTACAATTGACTTACTATGTTAAAGCAAAGATTAAGGAACAGCAATCATTTATCTTATTATATTTTATCACTGTTGGACCGACAGTATCTCAGTAATTAGTTGGAAAAGCAAAACATTATTGTAGCTTATAGAACTGATGGCCAAATATATTACTATATAACCTGATTTATGTTGATGCAACCGTTTAAATCAGCTGTGATCATTCGATAGTCTGACAGTAAAATAGTACTGACTGCAACAAGTCTCAGAGGCAACAGTGCTTTTCCAAAAATATGATTTCTGTAAAGTTTGAGCACATTTTTCTGTCTCTCCAGCTTGTAGATTTGGAGAGAGGGGTTCTCATGAACTCTGAGGGACAAGTTCTCCAGGATTCCCAAGGAAAACCCAAGAGAGTGGTTCTTGGAGAAGATGGACGAACAATTTTTGGTAATATAACAGTCCCTTCAAACAGTTCCATGACTGTATATATATATATATATATATATATATATATATAAGCGCATTAATGACTTCAGTTTTTCTCAAGTCGACTTATTTGTCAATAAAGTTGGGGTTGCATCGACGGGTCGTAATGACATCATCACATTGTCAGCAAGAAACAACAGACACATGGCTAAGAAAACAACAAAAACAACAAAAACACGGACATATGTCTGTCCAGTAATGAGCAACTTGTATTAAAGTTCACTGTAACGTAACAATGTCCACTGACACAAACAGCATTTAACTGCAACAAAACAAAGGCTAACGTTAGCAAACATCAGTAGTTGAAAATATGGTCTGGACCCACGGCTCTAAAACTGGACTGTCCACACGTCTGTCACATGTCCTCACTTTTTATATTATGTGTAAAAAGTTTAAGGCCAAAAGATGAACACAACACTGTCCATATCATGTGTTTGGGGGAAAAAAGAGTGTGTCGTCTTAATGTGGGTTGTCTGTGCTGCTTATCACACAGGTTAGCTAGCTAATGCTGCTCGTATCACACAGGTTAGCTAGCAAATGCTGCTCGTATCACACAGGTTAGCTAGCAAATGCTGCTCATATCACACAGGTTAGCTAGCTAATGCTGTTCGTATCACACAGGTTAGCTATAGCAAATGCTGCTCATATCACACAGGTTAGCTAGCTAATGCTGCTCGTATCACACAGGTTAGCTAGCTAATGCTGCTCGTATCACACAGGTTAGCTAGCGATTGCTGCTTGTATCACACAGGTTAGCTAGCGATTGCTGCTCGTATCATTCACATTAGCGATACCTCTTCAGATGCTGTGACATTTTTTTTAATCTAAAGTGAAGTATTTCCACACATGCATGTGTGTCTGTCACTCTTGTTTTGTTAGCCCATCACAACTGTCTTACCTGCAGGTGTCTTGTTTATGTCTGGTCTGTGTTTACTCGGCGAGAGAGAGGGGGAGTGAGAGAGGGAGAGAGCGGGAGGGAGAGAAAGAATAACATGTGACTTGTCGACTCCTCCAAATTTAAGTCGACTTGTGCTGTGGAAGTTGACGTGTCGACTAGTCGACATTTTAGTTAATGTCATATATATATATATATATATATATATATATATATATATATATATATATATATATATATATATTCAGCTCTTTTAGGCATGGTTCCATCCAGTTGCTGTTAGTTGCGTTTGCTATTAATAGTAAATTAAGGACAGGAAATTCAGACAAAAAGTTGGCAAATCAATCAAAGTTAAATTCTATTAAGTGATTTAGCAAAAATATATGTACATGTCTCCAATGAACAGAAATAATATATGGGATGTAAAACAGCAATAAAACATTGCTGCAGAGTAGAGATGCAGAGTTGAACCAAGCAGCGGTGGGTGGTGAGGATCAGGTGGAGGATGTAACAAAAAATAATATTTTAATTAAATTGGGGTGGGTCGCAGTTGAATTACTCAAATAAAAAAATAATAAACATTTTGCATATTATTCCAAAGGTAAAGAAAGGAAGGAAAATTAAAATCTGTTTTAATCTTGTCCTCGGGTCAAATGGAATACGACAACATCCATAAAATGTAAAGGTTTTAGCAGCTGGTGTTCACACTGTGCGGTGGGTGGACATCATTTTGGAATAGCTGTAAGTTAGAGATTTGTTTTTTCAACAAACGCTCCAGTTTACCGGCAACAAATATACGACTGAAAAACACTGTTCGAAGAAGACACAGTCTGAACCGAACCAGGCATCTTCATTAGACCTAAAAACTAATCAGTGAATTAGCAGACAGACAGACAGACAGGCAGAC
This sequence comes from Siphamia tubifer, assembly GCA_020466265.1. Lineage (NCBI taxonomy): Eukaryota > Metazoa > Chordata > Actinopteri > Kurtiformes > Apogonidae > Siphamia > Siphamia tubifer. The sequence goes on from CM035805.1 coordinate 40,355,872, forward strand.
AGACAGACAGACAGACAGACAGACAGACAGACAGGGCTGTGGTTCCTGCTGATCAGATGATCCATGTGTACATATGTGGAAGAACACACCATCATTAAAAACATGAGCTAACCACCACTAAAGTCATTTGTTTAATAATTCATCTTATGAAAATATGTCAAATTTAACACATTTAATGTTTGAAGCAGATACTTTCTGAAAAGATTATTGTCGACCAGTGTTAATGAGCGGCTCCAAAGTCAAAACACAATCTGCCCAATTTCACATAATCACCTGAACGTGGACTTTTCTTACATGTTGATACGCACCATTAAAGCTAAAATCCTAAATGTTCTATCTCCACTCATCCGGGTTTGGTCTCTTGTCACCCCCCCAGACCACATGGGCAGCCCTCTGGTCAGTCAGGACGGTGTGGCTCTCTTTGGCCACGGCCGAGACAGCCGTCCTGTGGTCAACCCCAAAGACAAGGTCCTCATGGTCGGAGGGAAACCTGTACTGGGCTTAGACCGGCCTCACCTCAGGACCACTACCACAAGCAGAGGTCCCACCACCAGCCCTGACTGGTCCCTACAGGAGTCCACCAGTGCCATGCCGTATCCAACATGTCCACCTGGAACCTTCTCCAAAATAGATGAGTATGGGTACGCGGTCCTGGATCCAGAGGGAATATTGGACTGTTATCCTGAAGGTGAGTTCTTCTGTGACAAAGTATTGATGATATAAAATGATATGAAGTTATGACATATTTTATTTGATCTTTCTTCTTTAGCTTTGTTCATTTGGTACGATGTTCTTCATCCTTAAGTTAGATTCTAAAAATGAATAATATTCACTTACTGTCAGCAGAATAAACTGAATCATATTATTATTATTATTATTATTATTATTATTATTATTGTGTTAGGTACTATAGGTGTTAGAATAGAATCTAAACCAACTACATTTGTCTCATAGAAGAGAAATGATGAGCTGCACTATTCCAGTACCATAGACCAGGAAATAGTTTTTATGCAAGGGCTGAGGTCAGGATATTCAAACTTGTAGAAGCTAAAACGATGAACAGAAATAAGAATGACTTCACTAAAAAACTCAGCTTTATTGTTTGTCACATTTATCTTTGAGTGTTTCCTGCCTTTAGTCCCAGAACATTTTCACTTTGTGTATGACTGAGGGACATGTGTGTCCACATTGTCCACACTGTCCACATGTACATGTGGACAGTGTGGACATGTGGATAGTGTGGACAGTGTGGACATGTGGACTGTGTGGACATGTGGACATGTGGACTGTGTGGACATGTGGACATGTGGACAGTGTGGACAGTGTGGACAGTGTGGACATGTGGACTGTGTGGACATGTGGACATGTGGACTGTGTGGACATGTGGACTGTGTGGACAGTGTGGACAGTGTGGACAGTGTGGACATGTGGACAGTGTGGACAATGTGGACATGTGGACTGTGTGGACATGTGGACATGTGGACTGTGTGGACATGTGGACAGTGTGGACAGTGTGGACATGTGGACTGTGTGGACATGTGGACATGTGGACTGTGTGGACATGTGGACTGTGTGGACAGTGTGGACAGTGTGGACAGTGTGGACATGTGGACAGTGTGGACTGTGTGGACATGTGGACAGTGTGGACATGTGGACAGTGTGGACATGTGGATAGTGTGCACATGTGGACAGTGTGGACTGTGTGGACATGTGGACTGTGTGGACATGTGGACAGTGTGGACAGTGTGCACATGTGGATAGTGTGGACAGTGTGGACAGTGTGGACATGTGGACAGTGTGGACATGTGGACAGTGTGGACATGTGGACTGTGTGGACAGTGTGGACATGTGGACAGTGTGGACATGTGGACTGTGTGGACATGTGGACAGTGTGGACTGTGTGGACTGTGTGGACATGTGGACTGTGTGGACATGTGGAGAGTGTGGACTGTGTGGACAGTGTGGACATGTGGAGAGTGTGGACTGTGTGGACAGTGTGGACAGTGTGGACAGTGTGGACTGTCATTCACATTAGACTCATCTCACAAAGGCTTAGGGTAAGGAAGCAAAGAAGCTGCAAAAAATTATTTACAGATTTTCAACAAACAGAACAAAAAAATTATGATCACCTTTGTTTACAAACTTTTCCTTTTTATTATTATTTATGTTGCCCTGACACAACTATTTGTTGCACAATTGTTAAAAAAATTTCTGTATTCATTAGGAAAAGAATCATACTGACATTGTAAGAACAAGAGGATTCCAGAAACTATGATATATGTACAAATGAAAACATACTCGTGTGTTTTAATTCCATTGAAGTTTCATTATGACCATAGTGGGGACATGTGTAAACTGAAAAACACCCTCGTAAAGACTTAAATAAAGTTCAACTTTGCCTTATATTACACTGTGTCATTTGTATCAATTGTATCATTAGCTTAGCCTAGCCTAGCCTAGCCTAGCCTAGCCTAGCCTAGCAGTGCTATCTCTCTAGCTTAGCCTAGCCTAGCCTAGCAGTGCTATCTCTATTCATTCCATGTATGGGTCTAGTGGTGCTTCATAGTCAGAGGAGGCGGGGCTAAAAGGTTGTCTTTCAAATCCTCTGTATGTAATAGGACGGTACTACAACCAATCAGTGTAATCTTTAGGATGACGTAGTTAGAGCGATCTGACATATTTATGATCACCCCCTTCATGTTTCTATCACATAGTTACTGTTCGGGTCAATTAGACCCAGCAGTAAAAGACTGTCAGAAATGTCAAACTAAAACAGTGAGACATATTACATGATGTTTTCATTCAATTAGGACAAGGAAACAAAACAATCAATGTAATGTTTTATATGTTGGTCTTTCAAAAGTAATAAAGTGATGAAATATATATATATAAAAAAAAGTTTGAACATGTATTTGTATTCTTTGTTTTTTTTTTTTGGGGGGGGGGGGGGGGGGGGTTTATGAAAAAGGAGTTGAACCATAATTCGAGGTAAGGAACGCCACCGCACTAAATATTCATAGAATAGTTAGTAATGAAATTAGTTAAACAAAGCAAATGTCTTAGATTATCACAGTTTATCTACAGGACAAGTTAAATTCAAATGATGAAAATGCATTAAAAGACAATTAAAATAAAGACATAAAAACATTTAAAAGACACTTAATAATATGAGTCAAAGCTCCAGTGAACAGTCCTGTTCTCAGTTAAAGGAAGTGACCACATGTTCCACAGCTGTTAAGAACGAGGGTATGTAAACTTATGAACCCTGTGTTTCTGTGACAGAAGAATCATCAGGGATGGAAGTGGACGCCATAATGACAACGCTTCACAAAGGTACTGACCCGCTGTGCTCCACCAACACAACCATGGGACAGTCCTTCATTCGTTTTTCAAAATAAAACCAAAAATAAGACAACGGGAAAAAAAAACTGGTTTCTTCATCATTTGTTTCCAAAACCAAAATGAAAAAATTGATGATACTTTTTTTTTCAGTGTTCCTTGTTCTGTTTAAATAAATAATATAAAAAAACAGATTAACGTCCGTTTTCCATTTTATCCAAATTTGACCTGAAGCAAATTGAGTTAAAAATAATATAAGTTTGAAACATGTAAATGAATGTTAACGACCATAGAAACATGTAAATGAATGTTAACGACCATAGAAACACGTAAATGAATGTTAACAACCATAGAAACACGTAAATGAATGTTAACGACCATAGAAACATGTAAATGAATGTTAACAACCATAGAAACATGTAAATGAATGTTAACAACCATAGAAACATGTAAATGAATGTTAACGACCATAGAAACACGTAAATGAATGTTAACGACCATAGAAACATGTAAATGAATGTTAACAACCATAGAAACATGTAAATGAATGTTAACGACCATAGAAACATGTAAATGAATGTTAACGACCATAGAAACACGTAAATGAATGTTAACGACCATAGAAACATGTAAATGAATGTTAACGACCATAGAAACATGTAAATGAATGTTAACGACCATAGAAACATGTAAATGAATGTTAACGACCATAGAAACACGTAAATGAATGTTAACAACCATAGAAACATGTAAATGAATGTTAACGACCATAGAAACACGTAAATGAATGTTAACGACCATAGAAACACGTAAATGAATGTTAACGACCATAGAAACACGTAAATGAATGTTAACAACCATAGAAACACGTAAATTAATGTTAACGACCATAGAAACATGTAAATGAATGTTAACGACCATAGAAACATGTAAATGAATGTTAACGACCATAGAAACATGTAAATGAATGTTAACGACCATAGAAACACGTAAATGAATGTTAACGACCATAGAAACACGTAAATGAATGTTAACGACCATAGAAACACGTAAATGAATGTTAACGACCATAGAAACACGTAAATGAATGTTAACGACCATAGAAACACGTAAATGAATGTTAACGACCATAGAAACACGTAAATGAATGTTAACGACCATAGAAACATGTAAATGAATGTTAACGACCATAGAAACACGTAAATGAATGCTAACGACCATAGAAACATGTAAATGAATGTTAACGACCATAGAAACACGTAAATGAATGTTAACGACCATAGAAACACGTAAATGAATGTTAACGACCATAGAAACACGTAAATGAATGTTAACGACCATAGAAACATGTAAATGAATGTTAACGACCATAGAAACACGTAAATGAATGCTAACGACCATAGAAACATGTAAATGAATGTTAACGACCATAGAAACATGTAAATGAATGTTAACGACCATAGAAACACGTAAATGAATGTTAACGACCATAGAAACACGTAAATGAATGTTAACGACCATAGAAACACGTAAATGAATGTTAACGACCATAGAAACACGTAAATGAATGTTAACGACCATAGAAACACGTAAATGAATGTTAACGACCATAGAAACACGTAAATGAATGTTAACGACCATAGAAACATGTAAATGAATGTTAACGACCATAGAAACATGTAAATGAATGTTAACGACCATAGAAACATGTAAATGAATGTTAACGACCATAGAAACATGTAAATGAATGTTAACGACCATAGAAACATGTAGGTCATTATGCTATGGTGCCGTGGTCATATCTGCAGATCATAGGGTGACCCTCTTAGTTTAGGGTGACCCTCTTAGTTTAGGGTGACCCTCTTAGTTTAGGGTGACCCTCTTAGTTTAGGGTGACCCTCTTAGTTTAGGTTGGTTTTATTTTTGGTTACCACCTGTTTACTGTTTGTTTTCTTCCGTCTGTCTTCGTCTCTGGTCTTTACATTGTCCTCCTACATTTGTTTGACTTTGTCTCACTTCATTGCTTTGGTTTTTGGATATTTTCCATTGTGGCTGTTTTTAATCCCTTTTCTTCCAAAATAACTTGGACCCATCCTGCATGAGAACATCATTACTAATGTGCAGAGAATGTTCTGGTGTGAACGCAGCGTATGTGCTTCTACTCTAATGGATCAAACACAAACTGCAGCGTGTGATGTCAGCTGTGTTTTTCACAGCAGGTGTTCGACACGTCAAAGTGTGAAGTGACTTTGATAAGACGTGTTTGTAGAAGTTTTAGCGTCACAGTGTTTTCTGTCTGTGTGGACCATGATGTCACACTGATGAAAGAGGAAGCAACTCATTGAAATGTATCCACTGAATGACTTCACATTTTAGCTGTGACCCCCCCCCCCCCCCACACACACACACACACACACACACATGGAAAATATTGGTAGCAAAACATTACATAAGAACGAACCCTTTAAGAAGAAAAAACATTTTTACAGTGAGCTCACACATCTGTAATGAATGGAAACTGACAGGATGTTTTTAAACCTCACTGACACGTCTGTTGTTCTTAGATGACTTTTTAATCCAGACCACCCTGGTACCGACCACAACAACTACAGGCACCACCGCTGACACCCCGCCCACAGACACGCCCACAGACACGCCCACTGGACCCTTCAGCAAAGACCCTTCATCTGAGTTTGACCTGAGTGGAAAGAAACGATTCACAGGTACAAATACACACATGTACACATGACACATGTACAAATACACACATGTACACATGACACATGTACAAATACACACATGTACACATGACACATGTACAAATACACACATGTACACATGACACATGTACAAATACACACATGTACA
>CM035805.1:40367078-40369578 GCA_020466265.1 Siphamia tubifer
TGACCTATAAAGTGACACATGGAAAAAAGGAGAAGACGAAGACGATGAAGACGATGAAGAAGGGAGAGACAGAAGATAAGAGTATATTCTGCAGGGACATGGTGAGCAGTCTGTCTGTCTGCTACAGGGGGACTGTGCTTTTTGTTGGCTGGGATCCATGAGCTCCTGGTCCACCTGACCACCAGTAGATACTGTAGGTGTTCTACACTGTGTCTGTGTCCTTAAAGGTGTCCTTAAAGGTGTCGTCCTGCTGAAAAACACTTTTCCATTTTTGGAACCTGATGGGTCACCCAGAGTTACCAACACATGCTGCGTGTGTCCCCTCTACTGTCTGTGTGGTGTGTCCCCTCTACTGTCTGTGTGGTGTGTCCCCTCTACTGTCTGTGTGGTGTGTCCCCTCTACTGTCTGTGTGGTGTGTCCCCTATACTGTCTGTGTGGTGTGTCCCCTATACTGTCTGTGTGGTGTGTCCCCTCTACTGTCTGTGTGGTGTGTCCCCTATACTGTCTGTGTGGTGTGTCCCCTATACTGTCTGTGTGGTGTGTCCCCTATACTGTCTGTGTGGTGTGTCCCCTCTACTGTCTGTGTGGAGTGTCCCCTCTACTGTCTGTGTGGAGTGTCCCCTCTACTGTCTGTGTGGAGTGTCCCCTCTACTGTCTGTGTGGAGTGTCCCCTCTACTGTCTGTGTGGTGTGTCCCCTCTACTGTCTGTGTGGTGTGTCCCCTCTACTGTCTGTGTGGTGTGTCCCCTCTACTGTCTGTGTGGTGTGTCCCCTCTACTGTCTGTGTGGTGTGTTCCCTCTACTGTCTGTGTGGAGTGTCCCCTCTACTGTCTGTGTGGAGTGTCCCCTATACTGTCTGTGTGGAGTGTCCCCTCTACTGTCTGTGTGGTGTGTCCCCTATACTGTCTGTGTGGAGTGTCCCCTCTACTGTCTGTGTGGTGTGTCCCCTCTACTGTCTGTGTGGTGTGTCCCCTATACTGGATGGATTCACCATCATTCATAGAAACCAGACACTCAGTAAAAGTCTGTCCACTTCACGTCACCAGGACTTTAGCCACACCCACCTGGGGTTAAGCCCCTCCCTCATTGCAGCCAATCTGCAGTAGCATTAGCATTAGCATCTACTAGAGCAGACGACGCCACAGTAGCTGCTGCACAAACTGTAAAAAACTGTTGGATCAAACTGGTTCATGTGTCTCTGTGGAAATAAAGACTGTTTTTTTACTGCACGTTTTCAAAACAAGTGACGTCACCAAACCTAGCTGGATGTTACTCTGGGATGGTAAACACACACAGAGCCAGAGGGGAGGGGGGAGTGTTCCTTCACACATTCTGAGCCAATCACAGACGCCTCATCAGCGCGTCATGGACATGTATGAGGAAGTAGAAGTAAACTGTGTTGTTCCACCTCCAGTCATTTTTCTACCGTGAAAAAACAACTGGAAACAAAACAATCTGAACGTTTTTATAAATAGAACCAACACACAATGAATTCAATAACAATGAAGAACAACAATATTAATAAATAAGCATAGAATGAGTCCTTTAATAAAGTTAATATTAATAAATAAGCATAGAATGAGTCCTTTAATAAAGTTAATATTAATAAATAAGCATAGAATGAGTCCTTTAATAAAGTTAATATTAATAAATAACCATAGAATGAGTCCTTTAATAAAGTTAATATTAATAAATAAGCATAGAATGAGTCTTTTAAGTAGAAGTAGTTCTGTGAAAAAAGAGTGTAAATAATTACAAATATAGTTCTACAATATTTATTTATTTATATCTTTATTTAGGTTTAGGTTTAATGAGGCACATTAATGAACATATTTATACATTTCATTTTGTGTATAAACATAAATAAGCAAGAGTTGGTGTCAGTGCTAATTTTAATCCGCAGACCTCTTTACATGAGTTAATAATTTAACTGTGATCTATGCAGAATAAAGCACTACAGTTGAATAAGTAAATAGGTATGTATAATACATAACTATTATTCATAATATAGTAACTGGTGATTGAAGTGACATTGGTAAAAGGTGGGATAATAATAATAATAATAATAATAATAATAATAATAATAATAATAATAATAATAATTACATCTCTAGATTAGTTACATATTTCCAACAGAAACTAATTGAATTGCAGAAGTCATTATTATTGTGCAGTTATATTACATTGACTGTAAATTAAAAGTAGTGTAACTGAGTTAGTATTTACTTATATAGTGGAGAACTGAGGACAAGTGTGTCAACCTTTTCTGACACATACATGTACCATCAGACGGAGCCGTTTTAGTTATTAGGGCGTGTTTGCACAACATGTCTTACGACTTATGGGTCATGGCTTTCAAAACAAGTGGATGGAAACAGCTGTTGACATGATGAGGGTTAGGCTTTTCTGGAGAATTCTTACCTGGAAGCCACTTCTGGTTCCATTTAGTTTGATGTTTAAAGAAGCTTTTCTTTAAGTGTTTATCTGAGGATTCATTCAT
>CM035805.1:40372078-40387078 GCA_020466265.1 Siphamia tubifer
TATTATTACCGTATTTTCTGGACTATAAGGCGCATTAAGCGAAGTCAAAATAATGAGATAAAAAGTCTAAACTCCCAGTCACTACGCACAGGCAGGATTAATAATAATAACACATATATAAGGCACACTGTGTTTTTGGAGAAAATTCCAGTCTTTTAAGTGCGTCTTATAGTCCAGAAAATACAGCATTATAGTTTGTGGTTCTTTTTTTTGTCCATTTGTCTGTTTATGTCAAAACTATTGGACCAATTTCCCTTAAATTTTCAGGAAAGGTGTGAGGTGGTTCAGAATAGATCCTAGATAGATTCAATTTGGAACTATTCATCTTACAAACTTCCAATGACTGTCAACATGCTTGTCTTTCAATTCTATTGTTGACCGAAGAGGTCAGGGGTCACTGGGTCAATACCTAAAAAACTAAAATGGTCTGTAACGGAAAAAGGAATGGAGGTAGAGACTTAGTAGTTTTGACAGATAGGAAACCTGGTAACATCATGACCTTTGACCTTAATTGACTTTGAAAGGTCAAAATCAAGGTCACATGATTGTAACTTGTCAATAACTCCAAGTTTGGACCAGTTGTGTTTAAGCTGATGATAGTGTGTGGGTCATATACTCTTCTGCACCGTTGGGCTCAACTGTTGATACTAACAGCGCTGGTCTAGGTGGAGAAATGACTGTTACCATGGAGACACAGCAGCCGCTCTGGGATGAATGAGGGTCAAAGGTCACCAAAAGCATCATGGGTAGCTCCCTCATAGCCAATGGGATGATACGTACAGTACTGTATATATGTGTACTATAGTACTGTACATACAGTACTGTATATATGTGTACTATAGTACTGTACATACAGTACTGTATTTATGTGTACTATAGTACTGTACATACAGTACTGTATTTATGTGTACTATAGTACTGTACATACAGTACTGTATTTATGTGTACTATAGTACTGTACATACAGTACTGTATATATGTGTACTATAGTACTGTACATACAGTACTGTATTTATGTGTACTATAGTACTGTACATACAGTACTGTATATATGTGTACTATAGTACTGTACATACAGTACTGTATATATGTGTACTATAGTACTGTACATACAGTACTGTATATATGTGTACTATAGTACTGTACATACAGTACTGTATTTATGTGTACTATAGTACTGTACATACAGTACTGTATATATGTGTACTATAGTACTGTACATACAGTACTGTATATATGTGTACTATAGTACTGTACATACAGTACTGTATATATGTGTACTATAGTACTGTACATACAGTACTGTATATATGTGTACTGTGCTTTATGGACACTGTTGTCATTTCCCATCGTGTTAAACACACATGTTCTGTTCCCTCACAGTAGTGGACCATAAAGGTTCCAGATTTAAGGTGGACTCCTGTGTGCACCATCTGACACCTCTGTTGTTTTATCTCTGCATGTACCAGTGTTATTCGAAGCCATTAGTCTGTTTATAATGAGCTGTGGAATGTGTGGAGCTGGAGCGGACCTTCCAAAGTCCTCCAACCGACCATTTGGAACCATCTATGGAGGTCATTTTAAATAATAAAGTGTCAGTGGAGCCACACACTGGCTTCATAAATACTAAGAATATACACTTTACACTCATGTACAAGTACAATGCTTTCAGAATAAAACCAATGACATTTGAACACATGTTTCTATCACCATCAGTTTGGGGGGAGGGGTCAGAGGGGTCATAATGGAACCCACATCAGATGTTTGTTAAAGCAGCCACACTCATAAAAGTGGTGTTACAGTTAAACTTAAATGTTACTCCATAAATATATTTACACTGGTGTTTTTTACAGTGTTGTTCTTTTACCAAGTTTTTTGCTGTAAAAACAAGTGGATTTATTTTTATATTTACATTATTTCTCATCATAGTAAAGAAGGAAAGTCAATCTGTGATGTCTGTTTTTTTTTTATCTCCATTTATAAGCTGCATCACATGTTCCTTTTTTTCCGACACTTTCTTCTTTCATTACATCATCTCCCTGCAGCTGTTTTACTTTCTTTTCTTTTTCTCTCCAGTCATATATATATATATATATATATATATATATATATATATATATATATATATATATATATTTTGGTCAGTCTTGTCACGTGGCTGCGCTGATTGGATCCAGACCTGATGACTTTATGTAGTGAAAGTTTTTGCCAGAGCATGAACTTACTGTATGTGACCTGACAGAAGAAAACTAAGCTGATTTAAGACACTTATTAAAAGTGTTCTTTGGTAAAGTCTCCCTTTGGTAAAGTCTCACTTTGGTAAAGTCTCCCTTTGGTAAAGTCTCCCTTTGGTAAAGTCTCCCTTTGGTAAAGTCTCCCTTTGGTAAAGTCTCCCTTTGGTAAAGTCTCCCTTTGGTAAAGTCTCACTTTGGTAAAGTCTCCCTTTGGTAAAGTCTCCCTTTGGTAAAGTCTCCCTTTGGTAAAGTCTCCCTTTGGTAAAGTCTCCCTTTGGTAAAGTCTCACTTTGGTAAAGTCTCACTTTGGTAAAGTCTCACTTTGGTAAAGTCTCACTTTGGTAAAGTCTCACTTTGGTAAAGTCTCACTTTGGTAAAGTCTCCCTTTGGTAAAGTCTCCCTTTGGTAAAGTCTCACTTTGGTAAAGTCTCCCTTTGGTAAAGTCTCCCTTTGGTAAAGTCTCCCTTTGGTAAAGTCTCCCTTTGGTAAAGTCTCACTTTGGTAAAGTCTCACTTTGGTAAAGTCTCACTTTGGTAAAGTCTCCCTTTGGTAAAGTCTCCCTTTGGTAAAGTCTCCCTTTGGTAAAGTCTCACTTTGGTAAAGTCTCACTTTGGTAAAGTCTCCCTTTGGTAAAGTCTCCCTTTGGTAAAGTCTCACTTTGGTAAAGTCTCCCTTTGGTAAAGTCTCCCTTTGGTAAAGTCTCACTTTGGTAAAGTCTCACTTTGGTAAAGTCTCCCTTTGGTAAAGTCTCACTTTGGTAAAGTCTCACTTTGGTAAAGTCTCACTTTGGTAAAGTCTCCCTTTGGTAAAGTCTCCCTTTGGTAAAGTCTCACTTTGGTAAAGTCTCACTTTGGTAAAGTCTCACTTTGGTAAAGTCTCCCTTTGGTAAAGTCTCCCTTTGGTAAAGTCTCACTTTGGTAAAGTCTCACTTTGGTAAAGTCTCCCTTTGGTAAAGTCTCACTTTGGTAAAGTCTCACTTTGGTAAAGTCTCACTTTGGTAAAGTCTCACTTTGGTAAAGTCTCACTTTGGTAAAGTCTCCCTTTGGTAAAGTCTCACTTTGGTAAAGTCTCCCTTTGGTAAAGTCTCACTTTGGTAAAGTCTCACCTGTGTCGTCGTCTTCAGTCTAACAGGATGTGATGGTTTCTTCCAGCTCACTGCTCTGGTGTTTGTGTCATATGTTCAAACGCTCACCCACATATTTCTCTTCCTGCGCTTTATTCATTTTCATTCATCATTCTTTTATCCCCATGCTGTACTTTTTCCACATCTTTTCTTTTTTCTGCCTCTCACTCTTATCCACTATAAAGACCCAAACAGCCAGCGCTGACAGAAACCATCTACTGACATAAACTGATGCGATCAATACATTGAAATCATTTGTGTAAAATGCAGTGGTCATCACATATGATATTCAGAGGCTCCATAGTTACTATACAGTAAAAGCTATGGAGTTCAATCAATGACACTGCTTTTGTGTTCAGTAAATGGTATATTTTACTGAAAAAAACTCTTTTTATTGAGATAAAATTCAACTTTAACTTCTAGATTAAATATAGGAAATATCTGATTTACACAGAAAAAAACTAAATGCAGATGATAATATAATAATAAATGGTGATAAACAACTTAGAAAAAGATGAATAAGAAGATAAAATAATTAGTGAAGTAGCACAGAAGTAGCAGTGGGTCTTTATGGGTTAAACTACACTCACAAATCTAAAACAGACTGGTCTTAAATCAACGCTCAGTCATCTGCTATGGTCATTAACTTTTCCATCACCCTCACCTCTGACATAATGACACTTAAAGTGTTAAATCTCTCCTTAGATCCTTATGTTGTCGTTTGTTTTCATTCAGATATTACTTCAAAGTCCAGGCCAAGAATGTGTTTGGTTTAGGACCCGTCAGCGACATCCTCACCTACGTCACTGAGTCAGGTGTGTATCCTGTCAACACCTGCACACATTAAATCCACTACAAAACACACTTTAACACAAATGTCATTATATTACACTTCAACATATTCCTATAAAAAGGTTAGTGGAAGTAGCTGCATGATGTGTTTGACATCAGGCGTGTGTCTGTGGACTTTACCTCCCTGGTGAAATGACTACATTCTTTACTTGTTTCAGATGATCCACTTCTGATTGAAAGGCCGCCTGGTAAGTCCATACCCTTCTGGAATGTAGGTCAACAAACCATATCCTGTCAAAGAGTCAGTACTGTACACTGCAAAACAAGAGAAAAATAACTTCAAATAACATTTTTAAATTCTACTGTCGAAAAATAACTTCTTTTTATCTCACTGGAAACTTATTGTTCAGGTGAATGTGTCTTACTTTAACTATGGACACGTTTGGACGAGAAATGACACAAATACAGTCGACTTTTGCACAGCTCTTAAATAAATAAATGTTAAATGGACTGGACTATAAGGTGGACTGGACTATAAGGTAGACTGGACTATAAGGTGGACTGGACTATAAGGTGGACTGGACTATAAGGTAGACTGGACTATAAGGTAGACTGGACTATAAGGTGGACTGGACTATAAGGTGGACTGGACTATAAGGTAGACTGGACTATAAGGTGGACTGGACTATAAGGTGGACTGGACTATAAGGTAGACTGGACTATAAGGTGGACTGGACTATAAGGTAGACTGGACTATAAGGTAAACTGGACTATAAGGTGGACTGGATTATAAGGTGGACTGGACTATAAGGTGGACTGGACTATAAGGTGGACTGGACTATAAGGTGGACTGGACTATAAGGTAGACTGGACTATAAGGTGGACTGGACTATAAGGTGGACTGGACTATAAGGTAGACTGGACTATAAGGTGGACTGGACTATAAGGTAGACTGGACTATAAGGTAAACTGGACTATAAGGTGGACTGGACTATAAGGTGGACTGGACTATAAGGTGGACTGGACTATAAGGTGGACTGGACTATAAGGTGGACTGGACTATAAGGTAGACTGGACTATAAGGTGGACTGGACTATAAGGTGGACTGGACTATAAGGTGGACTGGACTATAAGGTAGACTGGACTATAAGGTAGACTGGACTATAAGGTGGACTGGATTATAAGGTGGACTGGACTATAAGGTGGACTGGACTATAAGGTGGACTGGACTATAAGGTGGACTGGACTATAAGGTGGACTGGACTATAAGGTGGACTGGACTACAAGGTAGACTGGACTATAAGGTGGACTGGACTATAAGGTAGACTGGACTATAAGGTGGACTGGATTATAAGGTGGACTGGACTATAAGGTGGACTGGACTATAAGGTGGACTGGACTATAAGGTGGACTGGACTATAAGGTGAACTGGACTATAAGGTGGACTGGATTATAAGGTGGACTGGACTATAAGGTGGACTGGACTATAAGGTGGACTGGACTATAAGGTGAACTGGACTATAAGGTGAACTGTCAAAAAATGTTTTTTATGAAGGTTTTTCATATATAAGGTTCATTCAGTCAAGTCTAAATTCCCAGTCACTAATCAGTCCCAGTATTAATCCAGATATCAGTCCCACTGTGGTTGTTATAGAAGTAGTTAATATAGAACTAGTTAATATAGAACTAGTTAATATACAGTAACAATAACTGCCTCATGTCTAATGATCTACAACTACTGGGACTGAACAACAACTGTAGGTTATTTTATCACTTTGGTGTGTGTGTGTGTGTGTGTGTGTGTGTGTGTGTGTGTGTGTGTGTGTGTGTGTGTGTGTGTTGCTCAGGTGGAGAACCCATCTGGATCCCCTTCACCTTCAAATATAACTCCGCCCACAGCTCCTGTAAAGGCAGTCAGTATGTGAAGAGGACGTGGTACAGGAAGTTTGTGGGTGTGGTTCTGTGTAACTCTCTGAGATACAAGATCTTTATGGGGGACGGTCTGAGAGGTAAACGATAGGTTTAACCTTTAACCTTTTAATGTGTCATCATTTGTTCATGGGAAAAGTAACAGCAGCTCCAGTTAACTTCAAATGACGACTCTTTTATTTTCAAACCGTTTTAAGTTATGATAGTAAAGATAAGCCAGTGGTAAATGGACCTAGGGTTCTGCTCAGACCAGTGTGTCCTTCCTCTACAGAACCGTTCTACAGTCTAGGAGACACCTTTGGACAGGGAGAGGACCACTGCCAGTTCGTAGACTCATACAGAGACGGAAGGACGGGCCCAGCGTACCTGTCCAATAATCTGCCCTCAGCACAAGGTAAACAACACATTACACTTTAACTCTTCATGTTTTTCCATGTGCTCAGAAACACACTGGTTTAACAACAACAACATGACTTTTGTTTTTGTAGAAAATATAATGAGAGTTTTGGTACTGGAGACAAGTAATGTAATTATGTTCAGATCCAGACACATGGACAGACAGACAGATGGACAGACAGACAGATAGAGACAGAGAGACGGACCAGACAGACAGAGAGACAGACAGATGGTCAGACGGACAGATGGACAGACAGACAGATGGACAGACAGACAGATGGACAGACAGACAGATGGACAGACAGACAGACAGATGGTCAGACAGACAGATGGACAGACAGACAGATGTACAGACAGACAGATGGACAGACAGACAGACGGACAGACAGAGAGATGGTCAGACAGACAGATGGTCAGACAGACAGGTGGACAGACAGACAGATGTACAGACAGACAGATGGACAGACAGACAGATGGACAGACAGACAGATGTACAGACAGACAGATGGTCAGACAGACAGATGGACAGACAGACAGATGTACAGACAGATGTACAGACAGACAGATGTACAGACAGACAGATGTACAGACAGACAGATGGTCAGACAGACAGATGGTCAGACAGACAGACGGACATACGGACAGACAGACAGACAGACGGACAGACAGACAGATGTACAGACAGACAGATGGACAGACAGACAGATGTACAGACAGATGGACAGACAGACAGACAGATGGTCAGACAGACAGATGGACAGACAGACAGACAGATAGACAGACAGACAGATGGACAGACAGACAGATGGACAGACAGACAGATGGACAGACAGACAGACAGATGGTCAGACAGACAGATGGACAGACAGACATATGGACAGACAGACATATGGACAGACAGACAGACAGATGGACAGACAGACATATGGACAGACAGACAGACAGACGGTCTGACAGACAGATGGACAGACAGACAGATGGTCAGACAGACAGATGGACAGACAGACAGACAGACAGATGGTCAGACAGACAGACAGACAGATGGTCAGACAGACAGATGGACAGACAGACATATGGACAGACAGACATATGGACAGACAGACAGACAGACGGTCAGACAGACAGATGGACAGACAGACAGATGGACAGACAGACAGACAGATGGTCAGACAGACAGATGGACAGACAGACAGATGGACAGACAGACAGATGGACAGACAGACAGATGGACAGACAGACAGAGACAGACGGACAGACAGACAGATGGACAGACAGACAGATGGACAGACAGACAGACAGATGGTCAGACAGACAGATGGACAGACAGACAGATGGACAGACAGACAGAGACAGATGGACAGACAGACAGACAGATGGACAGACAGACAGATGTAAATATAAAGTTGATTTAATAACTTTAGTGTCACATTAAAGTGTATTTGTCGTCACTCATTCACCTCCAGCTGTTTCTCTGGTTTGTGGTCAAAGTACATTTGCTTCAGATGATAAACACCAACCTCTAGGTTCTTCAGTTTTTTTCATTTCCAACGTTTTTTTACTTCATTTCTCATAAACATTAAACCTACTCTGAAAAAACAAACCATATTACCCGTACACGTTCACTCCTTAATGCATTTCATTGTGTTTGTGGTTTTTTGCGAATAGCTATGAAGGGAATTTTCCCTTTTTTTTGTCTGGCAGGATATTATCGTGCATACCGACAGGAGCCAGTGTCATTTGGAGTGATTGGCCGACGTACACCCCATCCATTTGTGGGCTGGTATGAATGTGGGGTGCCCATTCCTGGGAAGTGGTAACCCAGGAAGAAGAGCAGAACCCACCCCCCATCAATAAAACCAGACTTTTGCCTCCGACCAAACAAACACAGCTCCACAGAAAGAGAATATAATACTTTTAAAACAACTTAATGTATATCATTACAATGGACTTTTATATAAAGCAGTGTGTATATGAGGAAGAAGAAGCATGTGTATTTTTACCAAGTTCAACTCCAGTTCTATCCCAAAGGTGGAAAACCCAGACTTATTTATCTGAACAAATGCACAGACGGTCGAAACGGTCACATTGGACCAAAGCACAAACTGAAAAGCAGAAGTGTAAGAATGGACACTTCATCTGTGTATAGATCTATTCATTTGTATTTTATAACATAATGGCTTCTAACAACTGTGTCTGTTATTTGTGATGCTCTGTTTTTACACCCTCTTCTATTCACCACATTTCATTCCAACATACGGTGTATAAGTTTTGTATGTATACAGACGAACAATAAAAGACAGAATATTGGCTCAGGAAGTGTTAGAGGTTGAATAAAGGTGTTGTTGAAACATTCCATAAACATCAATCATATGGGACGGACTGAACTGAACATTTGACAAACAGATGAGGTGTGGAACCAGTTGGAACGACAACTACATTTTTTTTTAAATCTAATAAAAAACAACATTTATTAGTATGAAGCAGGTGATGGGAAAAAAAGAAAATGTGTTTGGAGCGAGACGGACACAAGTGTCAGCGGAAGAAGAAACACTAAATAAATATACAAACTGGATTAGTTAGTTTTATTTCCTTCACCATAGAGGTGTTTAATACAGGTCTGTCTGTCTGTCTGTCTGTGTCTGTCTGCCTGCCTGTCTGTCTGTCTGTGTGTGTGTCTGCCTGCCTGTCTGTCTGTCTGTGTGTGTGTGTGTCTGCCTGCCTGTCTGTCTGTCTGTGTGTGTGTCTGCCTGCCTGTCTGTGTGTGTGTCTGCCTGTCTGTCTGTCTGCCTGCCTGTCTGCCTGCCTGTCTGTGTGTGTGTCTGCCTGCCTGCCTGTCTGTCTGTCTGTCTGTCTGTCTGCCTGCCTGCCTGCCTGCCTGCCTGTCTGTCTGTCTGTCTGTCTGTCTGTCTGTCTGTCTGTCAGCAGGATTAGACAAAAATTCTGAAGGTATTTTGATGACACTTTCAGGAATGATAGATAATGGGTCAAGGAAGAACCCATTAGGTTTTGAAAATTAAGGTCAAAGGTCAAAGTCACACTAAAGGTCAACAGCTAAAACATCAGTGGTAATATCTCTGGGTTTTTTCCCATTCACATGGTCTGACCTTTAACCCCTAATCTTCAGACATCAGATGGGTCAACACCTATAACCCTAACCTTTGACCCTTAACCCTTGCTTATCACTGGTATATTCTGGAAGGTTTTTTTTTTTTTTTTATATAACTCAAAGGTTTGATACAACAGAATAGAATAAGAAATTATTTTAAAAATATGACCATCAAATGTAAAAAAAAAAAAAAAAAAAAAAAAAAAGACATAAAAAGTGGTGTGTATGGCTTACATAGTTACACAATTCATGTTGGATATTTAATGTTTATGACCATAGTGACCATAAAGGGTTAATAAGACTTGAGGTTCCATCAGAACTGTAAACATAGATGATGTCAGAGGAAATGCAGATGGAACACTAAATAAATGAAGACATTTTACCCAGAAAAAAAACTGCATTTTATCTTAAACATCACCTGTAAATATATTTAATGGGAGTTTTAAAACTCTAGAAAATCATAGAATAACATTTGGACAATACCTGTGGAAACAATGATGTCATTGAAATAAAGAAAAACAAAATGAAAGAGATGACTGGGTGTTCTGTGACCTTTGACCTTTCTTAGGTACCAAGTTATAAAACTCATTTCATTTGATTGACATGTCATTTTAGGTCTTAAAAAAACTAAAATAAAACCTTGTTTTACATTTTTAATATAAATTCAGTGATGCAGCCAGTCGTTTCATTTACGCACGGCCGTAGCTCTGGTCTGCTTTGGCCCATTTCTGTCATTAACCTCTTGTTTTAATCCTGGGGGAACCCTAACCCTAACCCAGAAAACTGTTGATTGACAACAGGGGGTCAAAGTACTCCCATTCTGGAGTTAAGTACAAGTACACCTACTTGTGTGAAAAAATACTTTAATGAAAGTAGAAGTACTTGTCAATTGTAATAAAGTAAAACTAACTATTTTTTTTTGCCATAAATTAAATCATACTTATTTATTTTCCTTCTTAACCTGAAGCAAAAGTGAACATCATGACCCAGAAGCATTTCCTCAAAGACAGGTTCATTTGGGAGGCTTTTATTTTTCTACTTTTCTATGTTATTTTATTCTAAATTTGTTATGTGTTGTGAAGAGAATATCCAAGCTGCACTTTTTTGCTTCATTTATTACTAAGTAATAAATACTTAGTTGTTGCTTGAAATATTAGACCGACCACCCACAAAAAACTGCAGACGTCCCACTTGAATTAACCTGACCTTTTAAAAAAAAACTATTAAAGTTTCAACCTTAATATTTTATTGGAAGACATAATAATAATATTTTTGTGAAATGTTTTATATATTTTTTTGTGATGTTACCATATTTAGTACCAAAAAAACAACAAAAACATGTAATGTAAAAGGAACATGTAATTATTTTAGAACATTAGAACACCATAAGAAGATAAGACCAGAGAAGGTTTAGAGCAGCAGGATTATTTATGTGACTGAATTAAGTGGAAAATTATCATTTGATGATATTAAATAAAGTCTCATTTTTGGGGTCAGTCATTTTTTGGAGTGTAGACCACATTGGACTCTGTCCTCATAACTGTTGCTGTCACTGTCTTATAATGAGTATGAAATGATCAAAAATAGTCATTTTCCAGATGAAGGGTTAAATGCTTGTTATTCCACTTAATTAAACTTTTTTTATTTTTTTTTTATTTTTAACCACAAACAAATGTTTCAAGTCCTAACTTTTGGATAAATACTGTCTTTGATGTTTCTGCCTTTGTTTAATTTGGTTCCCTTTATTTACTTATGAAATTTGCATGAAACTTTAGAAATTTGAGACATTTTATGCAGAACAAATAATCACATTTACAGGGTTCATAAAGCTTTTCTTCAACAATTTGTATAAGTATGATAGAAGGAAAAAGTACGGCTCATAACGGCATCATAATAAACCAGTTGGAAACTATTTCACCAATAACAACAGAAACACTGTCCTTTAGTCGCTCTTCTATTCATGTCATTTTCAGCTCAGAACCTTAAACCTTAATGTTACAGCAGCGCCAACACTTTCCTTAAACTGATGACAAGCTTTTTTTTTTTTGTTCTATTCAGTCAGAAGTAGCGGCGGTCGTTAGAATCTAGATGATTTTCAACACAGATTCAAATAGAAGCTTCATGTGAGTCAACAGACTTTAGCTTCATGTCATCAGTCAGACCATCTGCCTGTGTTTATTATTAAAGGACTGAACTGTGACCCCTGTACCTGTGGTGGACAGGAAGTACTTTGGTTCAATTTGGCTCCAATACACAAAAACATTACGGTGACATGAAGAGACACATAAATATTTCCTGTGGGCAGCAGTAGGAAGATAATGATTGTGTTTGTGGTGACAGAACCATTTGTCACAACTGTGGTATGTTTGAAACTGTTGTCACAATTTCAAACATATTTTCCAGGTATTGTTTGTCTGGATGAGAAAACGTGTTTTCACTGAGTGAGTGATGAAACACTTACACTTCTAAATATTTTCATTGGCTATTAATGTTCACAGAACAGTGATATTAATTCAACAGGGAAGCCTTCCTGCCCTGGGACAGACGGACACTGGGACCGACGGACACTGGGACCGACGAACACTGGGACAGACGGATACTGGGACAGACGGACACTGGGACAGACGGACACTGGGACAGACGGACACTGGGACCGACGGACACTGGGACCGACGGACACTGGGACAGACGGATACTGTGACAGACGGACACTGGGACAGACGGATACTGGGACAGACGAACACTGGGACAGACGGATACTGGGACAGACGGACACTGGGACAGACGGATACTGGGACCGACGGACACTGTGACAGACGGACACTGGGACAGACGGATACTGGGACAGACGGACACTGGGACAGACGGACACTGTGACAGACGGACACTGGGACAGACGGATACTGGGACCGACGGACACTGTGACAGACGGACACTGGGACAGACGAACACTGGGACCGACGGACACTGGGACCGACGGACACTGTGACAGACGGACACTGGGACCGACGAACACTGGGACCGACGGACACTGGGACCGACGGACACTGGGACAGACGGATACTGGGACCGACGGACACTGTGACAGACGGACACTGGGACAGACGAACACTGGGACCGACGGACACTGGGACCGACGGACACTGTGACAGACGGACACTGGGACAGACGAACACTGGGACCGACGGACACTGGGACCGACGGACACTGTGACAGACGGACACTGGGACAGACGAACACTGGGACCGACGGACACTGGGACCGACAGACACTGTGACAGACGGATACTGGGACCGACGGACACTGTGACAGACGGACACTGGGACAGACGAACACTGGGACCGACGGACACTGGGACAGACGGACACTGGGACAGACGGATACTGGGACCGACGGACACTGTGACAGACGGACACTGGGACAGACGAACACTGGGACCGACGGACACTGGGACCGACGGACACTGGGACCGACGGACACTGGGACCGACGGACACTGGGACCGACGGACACTGTGACAGACGGACACTGGGACCGACGGACACTGGGACCGACGGACACTGGGACAGACGGACACTGGGACAGACGGACACTGGGACCGACGGACACTGGGACAGACGGACACTGGGACAGACGGACACTGGGACCGACGGACACTGGGACAGACGGACACTGGGACAGACGAACACTGGGACAGACGGACACTGGGACAGACGGACACTGGGACAGACGAACACTGGGACCGACAGACACTGTGACAGACGGATACTGGGACCGACGGACACTGTGACAGACGGACACTGGGACCGACGGACACTGGGACCGACGGACACTGTGACAGACGGACACTGGGACCGACGGACACTGGGACCGACGGACACTGGGACAGACGGACACTGGGACAGACGGACACTGGGACCGACGGACACTGGGACCGACGGACACTGGGACAGACGGACACTGGGACAGACGAACACTGGGACAGACGGACACTGGGACAGACGGACACTGGGACAGACGAACACTGGGACCGACAGACACTGTGACAGACGGATACTGGGACCGACGGACACTGTGACAGACGGACACTGGGACAGACGAACACTGGGACCGACGGACACTGGGACCGACGGACACTGTGACAGACGGACACTGGGACCGACGGACACTGGGACCGACGGACACTGTGACAGACGGACACTGGGACCGACGGACACTGGGACCGACGGACACTGGGACAGACGGACACTGGGACAGACGGACACTGGGACCGACGGACACTGGGACAGACGGACACTGGGACAGACGGACACTGGGACCGACGGACACTGGGACAGACGAACACTGGGACAGACGAACACTGGGACAGACGGACACTGGGACAGACGGACACTGGGACAGACGAACACTGGGACCGACAGACACTGTGACAGACGGATACTGGGACCGACGGACACTGTGACAGACGGACACTGGGACCGACGGACACTGGGACCGACGGACACTGTGACAGACGGACACTGGGACCGACGGACACTGGGACCGACGGACACTGGGACAGACGGACACTGGGACAGACGGACACTGGGACCGACGGACACTGGGACAGACGGACACTGGGACAGACGAACACTGGGACAGACGGACACTGGGACAGACGGACACTGGGACAGACGAACACTGGGACCGACAGACACTGTGACAGACGGATACTGGGACCGACGGACACTGTGACAGACGGACACTGGGACAGACGAACACTGGGACCGACGGACACTGGGACAGACGGACACTGGGACAGACGGATACTGGGACCGACGGACACTGTGACAGACGGACACTGGGACAGACGGACACTGGGACCGACGGACACTGGGACCGACGGACACTGTGACAGACGGACACTGGGACCGACGGACACTGGGACCGACGGACACTGTGACAGACGGACACTGGGACCGACGGACACTGGGACCGACGGACACTGGGACAGACGGACACTGGGACAGACGGACACTGGGACCGACGGACACTGGGACAGACGGACACTGGGACAGACGAACACTGGGACAGACGGACACTGGGACAGACGGACACTGGGACAGACGAACACTGGGACCGACGGACACTGGGACAGACGGATACTGGGACCGACGGACACTGTGACAGACGGACACTGTGACAGACGGATACTGGGACAGACGGATACTGGGACAGACGAACACTGGGACAGACGGATACTGGGACAGACGGACACTGGGACAGACGGATACTGGGACCGACGGACACTGTGACAGACGGACACTGGGACCGACGGACACTGGGACCGACGGACACTGGGACAGACGGATACTGTGACAGACGGACACTGGGACAGACGGACACTGGGACAGACGGATACTGGGACAGACGAACACTGGG
>CM035805.1:40392078-40449578 GCA_020466265.1 Siphamia tubifer
ATATGTCAAGCTCCTTCTTAAATTTTTAGTGCAGGTCAGTCCCTTGCTTGAAAAGGGGTCAACTTTCAAATCAGAGAAAACTGGATTCCACTCTGTCTTTTCTTCAAGAATGTGTTTATTTAATCTTGCTCAAGTCATTCCAGTCAATATTCTTGGCAATATTTCAGCTAATATTTCCAGCCAATGTTTAGCCAATGTTTAGCCAATGTTTAGGTGAAAAACCTTGAAATAAACAAACAAATATTGCACAAGCATAAGTACAATTACAAACACAAATATTTATTAATTTTAACTAATTCATATATTTAATATTTGATGTTTTAAATAATGTTTTAAGAATTTTAGCAGCATTCAAAATAAACTATAAAGATCATTGTCAAACATTTCATTCTTAAATCAATGTTCCACAGTTTTAATTCATTTTAGCTTAACCAGTTTTTTATACGTCACAAGTTTTAATTCATTTAAACAACTTAAACAATGTTTATACTTTTTAATACTTAACTTAATACGAATAACTTATCAAATAATCGGCATTCAGCCCGACTAATTTTTAGTTAAATCAATCAATGAATAAATAATAAATACTCCGCATGGGATCAATCAAACGATCGTCAATCACAGTTCATGACTTGGAAATGTTCGTTTGTCCTCTTACCGGGAGCCTTCTCTGAGTTTTCCTTGAAAGTCGATCTGCACAGTCCTGCGTTCAGTGTCCTTTTGTTTTCGGCGCGGTGATCTGTGGTTCTTTTGTCCTGTTCCTCTTCCGATCACCTGTTTCCAAACAGCTGATCGCTAACAGCTGATCACTAACAGCTGATCGCTAACAGCTGATCGCCAGCCGAGGTGCGTCTTTGCTTCCGGTAAACGATCTTGGTCCGCCACATTTTATTTAATAATAAATGATGATCGTTTTAATGATGAAGTAAAATAATAATAATAATAATAATCATTGCAGTTTGGCGTCACAAGCATCACAGAAAAACTACAGACTGTGAAATTAAACTGTTATAAGCTATTTTTGTTGTTGTTATATTTGTCCAAACATACTTTTAGTTGAACCAGGCATTAAAAACAAGGCTGGTCTAATAGTTATTTCCACCACAGCGTAGCCCAGCGGGTCCAACATTCCAAAGAGCAGGTCCAGTGGATAATGTTCCGTCTTTACATGTCACATGTCCTCCATCCTCAAATTATATACAGTCCTAATCCTCGTCCACTCCATCTATTTATTTGCTCAACATTGTGATTTCAACATATTTGGATTTTGTCATTTCACAAACGTCTGCACAGAGCGCTTAAAAACACCCCTGACACTGAATATTTGAGTAAAGTCAGAACACGTGTTGTGCTCAATATTTAATGGTATATTTCTAAAAAGGTATTATTATATTTAAGTCTAAAGTGCAGCTGTTGAAACTACACCTGATGGACAAGAAAATAGAGCAGCACTTAAAGATGTAACTGTAGAGCAGAATAGGTGACAGGACACTGGACATGTCCGCGCAGTGGACATGTCGGCGCAATGGACATGTCGGCGCAATGGACATGTCGGCGCAATGGACATGTCGGCGCAATGGACATGTCGGCGCAATGGACATGTCGGCGCAATGGACATGTCGGCGCAATGGACATGTCGGCGCAATGGACATGTCGGCGCAATGGACATGTCGGCGCAATGGACATGTTAGCATACTGGACATGTTAGCATACTGGACATGTTAGCATACTGGACTCCAGTTTCCCTCATCACACAGGTGACTCTGACCATTAGTCTGGTTGTACAGCAGCAGATGTGTCCCCAGGCGGTGCCCATGGGTGCCCACTGCTCCTTTACAAAGTTACCCCAACGGCATCAAATAGGATGAGTTAAATGTAGAGGACACATTTTGTTGTACACTGTACAATAACAAATAAAATACTTTCTTCTATTCAGATATGTTATTACATTATGAGTTATTATATTATGAACTTTTAAAACATGAGTAGTTACCGCTTTGAAGCAAAGAAACTTTTCAAACACAATATCAGTACAATATGAAACAAAAACACTTAATGTGGTTTTTATTTAAGAAGAGACTGTTAATAACTGTTAATTACAGTCTAATAACAACAACCAATTAATTTCTAGATAAACATGTTAGTGCAGATCAGTTAAGAACACATCAGTTACAGTAAATCCATGAATATATAAGAGAACAGCTGTAGAACAACTGACCAGTGCAGTGACCAGTGGAGTGACCAGTGCAGTGACCAGTCTAGTCTAGTGACCAGTGCAGTGACCAGTCTAGAGACCAGTGGAGTGACCAGTCTAGTGACCAGTGTAGTGACCAGTGTAGTGACCAGTCTAGTGACCAGTGGAGTGACCAGTGCAGTGACCAGTCTAGAGACCAGTGGAGTGACCAGTGGAGTGACAGGTCTAGTGACCAGTGGAGTGACCAGTGGAGTGACCAGTCTAGTGACCAGTCTAGAGACCAGTGGAGTGACCTGTGGAGTGACGGGTCTAGTGACCAGTGGAGTGACCAGTGGAGTGACCAGTCTAGTGACCAGTCTAGAGACCAGTGGAGTGACCTGTGGAGTGACGGGTCTAGTGACCAGTGGAGTGACCAGTGGAGTGACCAGTGGAGTGACCAGTGGAGTGACCAGTCTAGTGACCAGTCTAGTGACCAGTGGAGTGACCTGTGGAGTGACGGGTCTAGTGACCAGTGGAGTGACCAGTGGAGTGACCAGTGGAGTGACCAGTGGAGTGACCAGTCTAGTGACCAGTCTAGTGACCAGTATATGCATCAAAGGGTTCATTTCCAACACACATTCACCTTGCCTTAAAAAGTAAACAACTCATAAAAACCCAGAGCTATTTTTTACAGCCAAATGATTTTTTTTGTAAGTGTTATATCAACATTTACTAAAATATCTACAGTGGTAGAGTGACCTTTTTGTCACCCCATCATCTGTAATATATTAATCAGTCTTACGTCAATGTCACGTTCCCTCCTGCATGTGCTCTGGTCTGTCCAGGTTAAAAGTCCATCACATAATGAAATACATCCAGGGTATGACATGTTGAAACTGTCAAGAATTTAGTTTGGGTTTTTTTTTTCATTCTAACAAGAAACAGACAAATCCTTTTGTTACCGTCTCTCTGCTGCAGCTGCACATTTTGAAACACACAAAAAAAAGACTCTTCCACAAATATTTAATTTACCATAATAATAAGAGAATATTTGACATTGCGATTTTAAAGTTGCCCAAAAACTTATTTTGCATTTTTAAGTTAAAATTGGGAACTTTCCTAAATCTAATTCATTGTTAATGTAGATGTTTGTTTAAAGGTTATTTTACCAAAAACTGAAGAAAAATTATAAATGTTTCTTCCAAACATATCATTTACTGAATATGACTTTGTCCATCCACTGTCATTTTACTGATCAATGTTGTAAAACATGTGTTGAAAAAATCTAAATCTCATCAAGAGTATTCTTTTTTTATTTCAAGTCAAAATATTTCAACACATTTAAAATAAGACATACTCACCTAAAGAGTAATTTTTCAGTGAGATATAACTTTTTTACACAATAGGTCGTGAAAATCTTATTTCAAGAATTATAGCAGAGATCATTTTGTCTTGTTCAAATGGCAAAAATTTTTTTGCTTGAATTAAGCAAAAATAAAAAAAATAGATAGAATAGAATGTAGAGAATAAAAAATTTAAAACTACACATAAGATAAAAATGAAGAAAAACACTCAGAATAAATAATTCAATCTCTTGGTGTTCCACATGAGCAGGTTGGATGTTTAGGATATGGACAATGTATGGATAAAAATAAAAACCAAAAAGCTGTCAGTGGAACAAGTGGAAATGATCTTGGTAAGATTTGGCATATCTATCGTCTAAAAAAACTTCTTATATCTGACTGAAAACATGACTCTGCAGGTGATTAGGTTTTATTTTAAGTGCGATTTTGTGCGGATTTTGACTAGAAATGAGAAAACACTGGTTAAGATTGAGATATTTTGCGGTGCGTCCTGGTTTCCATGGTAACTACAGAGCCTGTGAATGTCCAAATGTGTCATATCTGACGACCATAAAAACAAACTCATTTACACCAATTATCTACATGGATTGAGATGAATGGGTTAATAAAAACTTGTAGTTACTGTATTTTCTGGATTATAAACCACTTTTCTTCCACCACTAGGGGCGCTCTAATCTGAATTAGAATCAAAACTATTAAAACAATCAATGCAAAGAAGAATATTTACATTTTCTTGAGCAGATACAACACAACTGTTAATTATTTTTAAATGGTCAGCCCTTCATCGTGGAACCGACACAGAGAAGTTCATATGATGACAGTTTTAAGTTGAAGGTTATCGATCTTTCTATCCAGGAAAGAAACTTATGCTGCTGCACATTAGCTTTAGCCTCGGATCTAGACTGTCCCCAGTGGCCGCAAATGGTATTTGCTACGGGGGCAGTCTAGAAACTCTAGGCGAATTTGTGGGTGGGATAACCGCTGTCTGTCAAGTTTTCTCTTTACACAACGCCACGCTATTGGATGGGTAACCAGTCAGAGCCAACCAATCAGAGCGATGAACATGGATTTCGTAGACAGCGTCACCGGAAGAACACACCAGAATGTAGTCTCAAAACGAGTGCAGCAGCTTAGCTAGCTAGTCAGCGTTTGGCTACCAGGCTAGTAGTAGGATTGTAGCACAGAGTTAAGTAGGCTATTTGGTGAGTGTAGAACGGTAGAAAACAGAATGGCACTAGCGTTGCTGCCAAAGCCAGCTCCAATGGTTGTTCCTGGTGATGAGCCATGTTGTCTAGCAGCTAGCAACTGGTGTTACGGCAATGTGTGCTAGCTAGCAGCTACGCCTTCTTCTTCTCTTTGGTGTGCTAGCTGCTACGTCTCTGCGACTACAACATTACGTGTCGTATTTGTGTCGTCATGAGGCAGGGCGGGCTCCAATCCCACCCCTTGCGATTTGATTGGTCCGACCCAGTTGGGATTTTCAGATCCTAGGCTGTCTAGTCTGTCTCCCCGTAGCAAATACCATTTGCGGCCACTGAGGACAGACTAGATCCTAGGCTACATTAGCTTAGCATCAGTCAATGTATAGTGAGAGGTTGGAGGTCAAAGGAAGAGTTGATGTCAAGACAAAAGTCCAAAAAGGCTTTCAGAGGACATACAAGCAGGTGTCCTGAAAATACTGGGTATTTGTTTTTCCTGGTTCTGTTCAGTTTTAATCAGTTAAGTTGCTGCTGTGTTGAAAAACACTGTGAGGAAAACATCTGTTTAGGTACAAACATGTAACTACATTTACAGTTAAATCCTTCTAAATTTAGAAGGATTTATATGTGTATGTATATATGTATGAATGTGTGTTTACATATGTATGGACTTGGAAGATTATTATTGGAATTAATTTCTAGGGAAAAGGGGTGGGAGTTCATAAGCTATGCTTCTTCTCACTCCTTTTCGAATATGTTTTATGTGTAGTATTTTTTGTATTTGTTTTTTGTAAAATTTGTTTCGGCTGTATTTTTATTTCTTTATTTTGTTTTACTTCTTTATTTTTTTTTACATTCATATTCGAAATAAATCTATTAACTAACTTCTATACATGCAGTTAATATAGGATTTTAAACACACACACACATATATATATATATATATATATATATATATATATACATACATACACACACATACATATATTATAACCCAGTGCAGATTGTATATTCTTTTTTTATTATATTTTTTAAAATATGGTGGATGTGGTTTGTATCCAGGTGTGGCTTATAGTCCAGAAAATACAGTAGATGTCTGGAGTACACACAAATACACACACACTCAGACAGTACACCTCAATCTAAGGCAGTAAAATAAGTCAATATTTTCCAGGTAATTAAGTCAGGTGACCCCATATCCCAGTTGTATCAACAGCTAAATTCATGTGTGTATTTAATGGAAACAAAAGCACTTATAGACCAACAGTGATCGTTACTTCCTCTATGACTGTGTGTGAGGTCGAAAAAGTGTGTTTAACATCTGCCATGTGTCCTGACATGCAACAGCACACACACACACACACACACACACACACACATCTTTACACTGAGGAAATCCTGCTTAATCGACTGACTTTTAAATAATACAGTCTTTATTGGTTCATAAGGATTGTGTCGAACTATTCACTAGACTTTATTTTTTTAAGTTGGCCAACAAACCTACGATGTCATCCTATCTGACACAGATGTGATAAAGAGGCAGTGACTGAGTAATGGTGTCTTTATGGTCCCTGTTAAACCCATAATTAAGTCACTTTTAGACACAGTGATCGATTAATGAGACTCCAAACCTCTAGACTGCCAGAGGAGGAGGTACTGACACACACTCTTTAAAAAGGTTTGGTCATGTTCTATTTTAGGTTTGTTATTCAACTGCTGATGCACAATTAACTGCTTTTAAAGATAATGACGACTTTGGACAATTATTCACTAACTATTGACTTGTTTAGAAGAATATATACATGTTAAACTGAATTAAACTGTCATTTTTTTCCCTCTATCGACGTTGTGCAATCCTTCCCATTTGTTTGTGATAGAGATTTTTTACAATATTTGGATACAAGGCAGAACACAGGCTGTAGGGGAACCTGATGTAATTATTATTATTGAGAGTTTTTGACTTCACTTAAAGGACTCATTCTATGCTTATTTATTAATATTAACTTTATTAAAGGACTCATTCTATGCTTATTTATTAATATTAACTTTATTAAAGGACTCATTCTATGGTTATTTATTAATATTAACTTTATTAAAGGACTCATTCTATGCTTATTTATTAATATTAACTTTATTAAAGGACTCATTCTATGCTTATTTATTAATATTAACTTTATTAAAGTAGTCATTCTATGCTTATTTATTAATATTAACTTTATTAAAGGACTCATTCTATGCTTATTTATTAATATTAACTTTATTAAAGGACTCATTCAATGGTTATTTATTAATATTAACTTTATTAAAGGACTCATTCTATGGTTATTTATTAATATTAACTTTATTAAAGGACTCATTCTATGCTTATTTATTAATATTAACTTTATTAAAGTAGTCATTCTATGCTTATTTATTAATATTAACTTCATTAAAAGACTCATTCTAGGGTTATTTATTAATATTAACTTTATTAAAGGACTCATTCTATGCTTATTTATTAATATTAACTTTATTAAAGGACTCATTCTATGGTTATTTATTAATATTAACTTTATTAAAGGACTCATTCTATGCTTATTTATTAATATTAACTTTATTAAAGGACTCATTCTATGGTTATTTATTAATATTAACTTTATTAAAGGACTCATTCTATGCTTATTTATTAATATTAACTTTATTAAAGGACTCATTCTATGCTTATTTATTAATATTAACTTTATTAAAGGACTCATTCTATGCTTATTTATTAATATTGTTGTTCTTCATTGTTATTGAATTCATTGTGTGTTGGTTCTATTTATAAAAACGTTCAGATTGTTTTGTTTCCAGTTGTTTTTTCACGGTAGAAAAATGACTGGAGGTGGAACAACACAGTTTACTTCTACTTCCTCATACATGTCCATGACGCGCTGATGAGGCGTCTGTGATTGGCTCAGAATGTGTGAAGGAACACTCCCCCCTCCCCTCTGGCTCTGTGTGTGTTTACCATCCCAGAGTAACATCCAGCTAGGTTTGGTGACGTCACTTGTTTTGAAAACGTGCAGTAAAAAAACAGTCTTTATTTCCACAGAGACACATGAACCAGTTTGATCCAACAGTTTTTTACAGTTTGTGCAGCAGCTACTGTGGCACCGTCTGCTCTAGTAGATGCTAATGCTAATGCTACTGCAGATTCTTTTTCTGGGTCCCTGGTTCCTGTTGTTGTTTTGTGCGACTGCGGTGTGACAAAAGATATACTGACCCACAATACACTTATATTCCACCAAAATGACTCCTCTCCTGACATCATTTTGCAAATGTGGTCGTTCCAGCGTCATGTGCCTGTGAACGAGCCAAACAACCTGAAGAACTTTTAACCCCATTCGAACAGTACCACGTCTTTCCACAGCATTGGCACCGAGTTGACAAAGTGTGGAGATACGTCTGGATGGACAAGACCAAGAGTTATTATCCATTTAGCCAAAGAACAGACCAAAGCAGACTGTTCAAACAGGTCAGAGGATTGTAGATTTTCCAGTTGGCTGTTGGACTAATGCCAGCGTACACCTTTCCAACACTCCACTTCAACCTCTGGATTAAAGCTCATTAAATCACCTCCAGTGCTCTTGTCATATGCCAAGTTAGTCAAATGTTCTATTACTTCATTCTTATGATCCTCTACCTCTGTAGCGGATACAAATACGTCATTGGAACAGACGGTGTGAGTAGAAGCCAAAGCCAGAGCAGCTTTTCTGGACAAAACAACACTGGCACAGATATCTACCTTTGACACCTTTATTGTTTTGGACGTCATTTTCCTCCTTGTTAACTTTCCAATACAGTGGCCTCCATTGTGTGCTTCATGTATGGTCTGTTGTAATCTTTATATTATTTGACACTGCACTGATACGATCATTCCAAAAATAACAACATATGTGACCCTCCACCACCAAACCAGGCATAAGTCGCGCTGAGCCGTTCAGAGCTACAGCCAAATTTAGGCTGGAAGGTGATTTGTTATTAGTGTTTACACCTTATCAAAAAACGGTACCTTAACACCTCTATGTTCACTTCCTGTGGTCATTACATTGAAATCCAATCAATAAAGGTGTTTATTGAGTCAATTATTTAAGCGGTGACAAAAGTTCAGGTATTGCTGAGCAAAGACAAAGACGACTTCCACCTCTTTTCGCCGAACAAAACGATCTCCGTTCCGTGGGTAAACACCCAAGTGTTTGGTACGAGGTAAAAGCTTATATTGAATGTTCTGTCCAATGGTGTAAGCCAAATGATTATAATATGTCACACTTCTGTCCTATTATTATAATATATAAAACTTCTGTGACATGTCCATCAGAGTGTCCTTTAACATCTGTCAACAATTTGTGTCAATCTGATACAAATTATTATGCGTTGCTAAGGACTTCCTAACCCAAAACAGTCCAAAACTTTAACGGACAATATCTAAAAATATGCAAATTGTAAAATATGTCCAAATGTGGATATTAAAATGACCATAACTTTGGTTCTACTTGTGATAGAAACATCATTTTTTCACCATCTTAAACCTTAGTTTACACTCTACCAAGATACACACATAACTCTGTTTGGATTTACACACACTTATGCCTGGTTTACTGGTGGGGGGTCACATATGCCTGTGAACTCAAAATTAACTAGGATTAATTACTCTACATTTGGTGTTCACTAACATCCAAAGAATAAATGTTTAAAAATAGTTGTTTTGTAATAAAAAAAAAATGTCTGTTTTTATTGTGCTGTAAAATAAATCTATAGACCATGAATCCCAGACAGTCCATCAGATCATGTCCTGAAGGTTTTTAGGCGTTTATACAAGTACCAAAGAAGATCAATTATAAAGCAAGAAAGAGGTCAGAGGTCAAACAAATCCACAACAGTCTAGATTCTTTTGAAACAAGACCGTGTAAAATTGTAAAGTTATCAGACTATTGACTGTCATCTTTGTCTGGACTGAGGTTAAAAAAAAAAGAATGAAGCACAATTAATAGCACGAACTCCACAGTGTTCAACATATTTAACTGTGAAAATCAATAAAAGTGGATATCAGCAGGATAGGATTTATTTTACAACCAAAGAACATGTTCTGACTGAATGTCATTGACTTTTTATTTTGGCAAAAAAAACACAAAATAAAACCAACAAAGAAAATCACACTGTGTTACAGAATATTTATTACATGTCATTTCAATGTAAACATCATTTTGTTTTTATTTTAGATATTAGAATCACTAGATATAAAAACACCAAAAACTACAAAAAGTCAAAAGTACTCTCAGTGTAATAAAGTACTTTCTCAATAAAGAATTATGTCATTTTTTTAATCGTCTATTGTCAGTTTAATAATTGTAACTAGAAAACAACTCAGAGCAAAAACCTCTGCCAAGGCAGACCCCCCTTAAATGAAGAGAGGTCCACCAAGGAGTCTGACTGTCTGACTGACTGTCTGTCTGACTGTCTGACTGTCTGACTGACTGTCTGACTGACTGACTGACTGACTGTCTGACTGTCTGACTGTCTGACTGACTGTCTGACTGTCTGACTGTCTGACTGTCTGACTGACTGACTGACTGACTGTCTGACTGTCTGACTGACTGACTGACTGACTGACTGTCTGACTGTCTGACTGTCTGACTGTCTGACTGTCTGACTGACTGTCTGACTGTCTGACTGTCTGACTGTCTGAGACTGTCTGTGACTGAGTGACTGACTGACTGTCTGACTGACTGTCTGACTGTCTGACTGACTGAGACTGTCTGTGACTGAGTGACTGACTGACTGTCTGACTGACTGTCTGACTGACTGAGACTGTCTGTGACTGAGTGACTGACTGACTGTCTGACTGACTGACTGACTGACTGTCTGTCTGACTGACTGACTGACTGTCTGACTGACTGTCTGACTGTCTGACTGTCTGACTGACTGTCTGACTGACTGTCTGACTGTCTGACTGTCTGACTGTCTGACTGTCTGACTGACTGACTGTCTGACTGACTGACTGTCTGACTGTCTGACTGTCTGACTGTCTGACTGTCTGACTGTCTGACTGTCTGACTGACTGACTGACTGACTGTCTGTCTGACTGACTGACTGTCTGACTGACTGACTGACTGACTGTCTGTCTGTCTGACTGACTGACTGACTGTCTGACTGTCTGACTGACTGACTGTCTGACTGTCTGACTGTCTGACTGACTGTCTGACTGTCTGAGACTGTCTGTGACTGACTGACTGACTGACTGTCTGACTGACTGACTGACTGACTGTCTGACTGTCTGACTGACTGAGACTGTCTGTGACTGAGTGACTGACTGACTGTCTGACTGACTGACTGACTGACTGTCTGTCTGACTGACTGACTGTCTGACTGACTGACTGACTGACTGACTGACTGACTGACTGTCTGACTGTCTGACTGTCTGACTGACTGTCTGACTGACTGACTGTCTGACTGTCTGAGACTGTCTGTGACTGACTGACTGTCTGTGACTGACTGACTGTCTGACTGTCTGACTGTCTGACTGACTGACTGACTGTCTGACTGTCTGACTGTCTGAGACTGAGTGACTGACTGACTGTCTGACTGACTGTCTGACTGTCTGACTGTCTGTCTGACTGTCTGAGACTGTCTGTGACTGAGTGACTGACTGTCTGTCTGAGACTGTCTGAGACTGTCTGTCTGACTGACTGACTGTCTGACTGTCTGACTGACTGACTGACTGACTGACTGACTGACTGACTGTCTGACTGTCTGAGACTGTCTGTGACTGAGTGACTGACTGTCTGACTGACTGAGACTGTCTGACTGTCTGACTGACTGAGACTGTCTGTGACTGAGTGACTGACTGTCTGACTGTCTGAGACTGAGTGACTGACTGACTGACTGACTGACTGTCTGACTGACTGACTTACTGAGACTGTCTGTGACTGAGTGACTGACTGACTGTCTGACTGACTGTCTGACTGACTGACTGACTGTCTGTCTGACTGTCTGAGACTGTCTGTGACTGAGTGACTGACTGTCTGTCTGAGACTGTCTGAGACTGTCTGTCTGACTGACTGACTGACTGACTGTCTGACTGACTGACTGAGACTGTCTGTCTGACTGACTGTATGACTGTCTGACTGACTGTCTGTCTGTCTGACTGACTGACTGTCTGACTGTCTGAGACTGTCTGTGACTGAGTGACTGACTGTCTGTCTGAGACTGTCTGTCTGTCTGACTGACTGACTGTCTGACTGACTGACTGACTGTCTGACTGTCTGAGACTGTCTGTCTGACTGACTGTCTGACTGACTGTCTGTCTGTCTGACTGACTGACTGACTGTCTGACTGACTGTCTGACTGACTGTCTGACTGTCTGACTGACTGACTGTCTGACTGACTGTCTGACTGACTGTCTGACTGACTGTCTGACTGACTGTCTGAGACTGTCTGTGACTGAGTGACTGACTGACTGTCTGTCTGTCTGAGTGACTGTCTTTCTGACTGACTGACTGTCTGACTGACTGACTGTCTGACTGTCTGACTGACTGACTGTCTGACTGTCTGACTGACTGTCTGAGACTGTCTGTGACTGAGTGACTGACTGACTGACTGTCTGACTGTCTGAGACTGAGTGACTGACTGACTGACTGACTGTCTGACTGACTGACTGTCTGACTGACTGACTGACTGTCTGAGACTGTCTGTGACTGAGTGACTGACTGTCTGTCTGAGACTGTCTGAGACTGTCTGTCTGACTGACTGACTGTCTGACTGACTGACTGTCTGAGACTGTCTGTCTGACTGACTGTATGACTGTCTGACTGACTGTCTGTCTGTCTGACTGACTGTCTGACTGACTGACTGACTGTCTGACTGTCTGAGACTGTCTGTGACTGAGTGACTGACTGTCTGTCTGAGACTGTCTGTCTGACTGACTGACTGACTGTCTGACTGACTGACTGTCTGACTGTCTGAGACT
Source organism: Siphamia tubifer (assembly GCA_020466265.1). Taxonomy (NCBI): domain Eukaryota; kingdom Metazoa; phylum Chordata; class Actinopteri; order Kurtiformes; family Apogonidae; genus Siphamia; species Siphamia tubifer. The sequence goes on from CM035805.1 coordinate 40,404,802, forward strand.
GTCTGTCTGACTGACTGTATGACTGTCTGTCTGACTGACTGTCTGTCTGTCTGACTGACTGACTGTCTGTCTGTCTGTCTGACTGACTGTCTGACTGACTGACTGATTGTCTGTCTGACTGTCTGTCTGTCTGACTGTCTGAGACTGTCTGTGACTGAGTGACTGACTGACTGTCTGTCTGTCTGTCTGAGTGACTGTCTTTCTGACTGACTGACTGTCTGACTGTGTGTCAGTAATATAACTCAAGAACTAATGAACAGATCTTGATTAAATGTTCAGGATGTGTTGTTAGTGTTAACAGGAATAGATGATTAGATTTTGGTGGTGATCCGGAAGAGATCCTGGATTCTGGATCACTTTGAAATGTAGTCTCCATTTACCACAATGTAAAATTGAATGACACCTTAATAAGTGACTGAATTAGAGATGATGACTTCAATAATGATGTGACTAAAGACCACGCCCCCTAAAGCACCATCTTTGGTTGTTGTTTTTTTTTCATCATTTATCAGTGTGTGTCCTTTAGTCGATTTTTTAAACTGAATGTTTACGTTACCTCACTTTTTACACAAGTACCATCTTCTCTTGATCAACAAATCCAGTCTTTTTTTGATCCAGTAGTAAAGTTCCTCATCTGCTAAATGTGATGTTATTTGCTAATTTGATGGGATACTACAGGACATAAAATAATATGGATACAGGATGAAGTCTGAAAAGTCCTGGTAAACAATGAAAGGCGAGCAGTTAAAAACATAAACCAGACGTGCCTCTGCGTGCCAGCACAGTATGGAAACTGTTTTGGTTTATTATGTCTCTTTTTTCTCAACTCATTTATAGACCTAAGAGAAGCTGACAAGTTGACTTATTTCTTTTTGCCATGTGTTAGATGAAGGTGGAATATGTGAGTTACTCTACTGGAATTTACCCCCATATGTCTGGGCTGTTGAACAGTGTTTCTCATCTGCTGCGATCCTTCAAAGTCAATCAGCCTTGGCCCATTTGTGATGAAAAGAGTTGATGCAAATAATTATCCTCATTTGTTTGAATGTGTGTAAGAGCCACAGGTAGTTCAGTACAGTCAGTGTCAGGTGAGTCACAAATCTGTTTATTTTATAATTATTATGATTGTCATTATTACTATTATTATTATCATTATTATTACTGTTATCTATTTTTATCCATTGACTTGTTTGGTGTGTAGCTGTGGCTATGTCTAGGTTTTGTGTGTTTGCCTTTGTCACATAATTTACTCAAAACACAAGTGATTGTTTTCAGCCCCAAAAATAAAAGGTCAAAGGTCAGTGCTCACCTTGAGTCCACGTCACTGAACTCTACAAAACCAAGACAGAACTCTGTGTGTAATTATCGACTCAGACCTGAAAGTTAACAACCATTTAAAAGTTCTGACCCAGTCTGTCTATGACCACCTGAAGAACATCCATAGAATCAAAGGTTTTCTGTCCAAACCAGAAACACAACAACTCATCCATTAAGTTTCATTAAATTACATTATTGTAACGGTGTCTTCACTGGTCTGAACTAAACATCAACCAGACAGACCATTAAACTGGACCACATCACGCCCTAGTACCATTAAACTGGACCACATCATACCCTAGTACCATTAAACTGGACCACATCACACCCTAGTACCATTAAACTGGACCACATCATACCCTAGTACCATTAAACTGGACCACATCATACCCTAGTACCATTAAACTGGACCACATCATACCCCAGTACCATTAAACTGGACCACATCATACCCTAGTACCATTAAACTGGACCACATCATACCCTAGTACCATTAAACTGGACCACATCACACCCCAGTACCATTAAACTGGACCACATCACACCCTAATACCATTAAACTGGACCACATCACACCCTAGTACCATTAAACTGGACCACATCACACCCCAGTACCATTAAACTGGACCATATCATACCCTAGTACCATTAAACTGGACCACATCACACCCTAGTATCATTAAACTGGACCATATCATACTCCAGTACCATTAAACTGGACCACATCACACCCTAGTACCATTAAACTGGACCACATCACACCCTAGTACCATTAAACTGGACCATATCATACCCTAGTACCATTAAACTGGACCACATCACACCCTAGTACCATTAAACTGGACCATATCATACCCTAGTACCATTAAACTGGACCACATCACACCCTAGTACCATTAAACTGGACCACATCACACCCTAGTACCATTAAACTGGACCACATCACACCCTAGTACCATTAAACTGGACCACATCATACCCTAGTACCATTAAACTGGACCACATCATACCCTAGTACCATTAAACTGGATCACATCATACCCTAGTACCATTAAACTGGACCACATCACACCCTAGTACCATTAAACTGGACCACATCACACCCTAGTACCATTAAACTGGACCACATCACACCCTAGTACCATTAAACTGGACCATATCATACCCTAGTACCATTAAACTGGACCACATCACACCCTAGTACCATTAAACTGGACCACATCATACCCTAGTACCATTAAACTGGATCACATCATACCCTAGTACCATTAAACTGGACCACATCACACCCTAGTACCATTAAACTGGACCACATCACACCCTAGTACCATTAAACTGGACCACATCACACCCTAGTACCATTAAACTGGACCACATCACACCCTAGTACCATTAAACTGGACCACATCACACCCTAGTACCATTAAACTGGACCACATCACACCCTAGTACCATTAAACTGGATCACATCATACCCTAGTACCATTAAACTGGATCACATCATACCCTAGTACCATTAAACTGGACCACATCACACCCTAGTACCATTAAACTGGACCACATCACACCCTAGTACCATTAAACTGGACCACATCATACCCTAGTACCATTAAACTGGATCACATCATACCCTAGTACCATTAAACTGGACCACATCACACCCTAGTACCATTAAACTGGACCACATCATACCCTAGTACCATTAAACTGGACCACATCACACCCTAGTACCATTAAACTGGACCACATCACACCCTAGTACCATTAAACTGGATCACATCATACCCTAGTACCATTAAACTGGATCACATCATACCCTAGTACCATTAAACTGGACCACATCACACCCTAGTACCATTAAACTGGACCACATCACACCCTAGTACCATTAAACTGGACCATATCATACCCTAGTACCATTAAACTGGACCACATCACACCCTAGTACCATTAAACTGGACCACATCACACCCTAGTACCATTAAACTGGACCACATCATACCCTAGTACCATTAAACTGGATCACATCATACCCTAGTACCATTAAACTGGACCACATCACACCCTAGTACCATTAAACTGGACCACATCATACCCTAGTACCATTAAACTGGACCACATCACACCCTAGTACCATTAAACTGGACCACATCACACCCTAGTACCATTAAACTGGACCACATCACACCCTAGTACCATTAAACTTGTACTTTACTTCCAGCTGTGTTGTGTACAGATCACACTAACAACACAGATGTAAAAATAATGGTGCATAAAGATTCCACTGTTCAACTATAAATGGAAGTGATGGATTAATCCAGACCACAAAGCAGTTCCTATTTCTTATAAACATGAAACTTGTGTATTGTTAAAATGTGTAGTTGGCAACTGCATCACACTGTTAAATCTGAATAAAACGACAAATAAAAGTCACATCATGAAAATCCATCTTTGAAAGGAAAGTTCTAGAGTACATGGAAAAGTCTTCTCACTTCCAAAGCAATATTTCACTTCATGTCTTATTAATCACTGCATTAAAAACATCCTCAAGTGTGGAGACAGGAGATGTTGTGAAAGAGAAGGTTGATGTGTTCCCATTGGACACGTCCCACCACTGAGGACGGAAAAGTCACATGACAACAGTAGCTGTCCCTGGCTGTGACCACGGCCAACATTTACTGCTGCATGTATGACATCAGTGTGGAGGACACGCATCCTGTACTATGGACACTGGGCCCCGAAAAAAGAAACATCTAAAGGGTTAAAAAGAGGAAGAGATTTGTGTGAGAAATGTACTGATCAGTGGAAAAGAGGTCATCATCTGAACCCGCTTTATCCTCACTAGGGTCACTGGGGTTATAGGGGTCACAAAGGTCACAGGGGGTCTAATCCAGCTACTGTCGCTTCCTGTCTGATGTTTGACAGCCAAACTCTCACACATCTGTAAACACTTTTTATCAGGTGATAATAGGTTAATATTGTGTTTACACCTTCACTTGTTCAGCTTCCCCCAAATGAAAAAGAAAGTAGAGAAAGTGGGAGGGAGAGAGAGAAAAAGGGAGGGGGGGGGGGGAAAGGAAAAAAAAAAGGGACTTTTATTTGGACAGTTGTTTTTCTATTTGACTCTTGCATTGTGGGTATTTGATCTTTGTTGTTGTTTTGTTGTTTGTTTTTTTAAGGTATTGGTAATGGTGAATAAATAAGCTTCGGCTTCAGCCCTAAACATTTTCGGTCAAGCAGTATATTCATTATGTGTGAAAATGTGTCTACCTGCCTTGTGCTTGTTTTTTTTTTGTTTTGTATTTTGACCGAGATAAAATAAATTAAAAAAAAAAAAAAAGACCAACAAACTTCAGCTTTAAAGTTGAGAAAACTGGCTGTTTAAAAAGTGCCTCCATGACAAATTTGGTCAAATTTAAGATAAACAAATGTGTTATTCCATGAGCTCAAAGCAAACAAATATTTGATGTTCTCATGCACACCGTGTTTTTTTCTCCATAGACTGAATTAACTTTTACACTTGAATTGTTTCATCATTGCCACAGTTAACGCAGCACTTTGAAGTGGAATTTTATCCATAACAAGTTCTGTAAGTGTTTTTTTCTGCTAATTAAGGGTTAAAAACATGATCTAATGTTGATTATGAGCCTTCTGTTGTGTGTCTGTTTACATCAGGGGTGTCAAACTCCAGTCCACGAGGGCCGGTGTCCTGCATGTTTTAGATATTTCCCTCTTCCATGTGATTCAGTTTAACCCTTTAACTCCTGAGAACTAACAAAGTAACTGGTAACATGAACAAAATTAGACACAAATGGCAGAAAAAAATCAAAGAAAAATACTTCAATAAAAAAAAAAAAAATGTAGAAGAACAAACAAAATGAGCAACAAAAACTGACAAATATTTACAAAATGACAAATAATGTGGAAAGAAAACTACTATTGAAATTTGGTCCCAGAAATTTAAATTTTGCCTTTAGAAAATGGTTTAAATAAAATAAAAAAAATAAATTAAAAAAAAACCTCTTGCTTTTTGTTACCTTGTCCATGCACAAAACTAAAAAGGAAAATGGTTGAATTTTTCTGAATATTTAAACTAAATCATATATTTAGAACACATCAGCGTTGACACATAAAGAGTTAATAATCAGCTCCTCATCAGACTGATAATGATGTAATGACCTCCATGTGTAATGGAAGAGGGAAACATCTAAAACATGCAGGACACCGGCCCTCGTGGACCACACTTTGACACCCCTGCTTTACATGTAGTTTCAGTAATGACAGTGTGTTCTGTCAGACTGTGGTAGGTGTGTGAGGATGACGTCACTCACATGGACGCAGAGCAGCAAAAGGAACAGGAAGAGTGACGGAACCACACGGTCCAATACTGGAAAGATGACAGAGAAAAACATTAGTTCAATCTGTTCTGCTGTAATGAAACATTATCATCAAAAATAGACCAAGGAAAAAAAACAACAAATTTGTCTTGGAGATCCAGTGTGTTTGCTTTTATGAGAAGCCGTATAGGCTGAAACACACACTGTCCACTCCACACTGAAAATCTACTTTAACATTATACATGTATGTGTGCCAAAACACACTGGAATATTTGCCTCCATACTTTTGAACAACACAAAATATATAAAGATAGACAGAGACGGAGTTCAGTGTGTTCAGAACGTATTCCAGTGTGACCGGAAGGCATTTCAGTTTTTTTGTCTTTTTTGAAAATTCTGAATCAAAATCCAGCAAAAAAAAATGTCCAACATTTCAGATGAATGAACATTTCCTATATTGAAAATATAAGACATTGGAGATGAGGAAAAAATACAATCACATTTTGTTTTATTAAAATGCATACACAACAAAATAAAAAAAAATTAAATTTGAGGTAGGTCTAATCTTGAGTTGTTATTTATAGAATTGATTATATCCAATGCTTGATTGGTTTTAATATACTTTTTTTTTTTACTTCATTTATGTAAACAAATCTCTCGAGTGTCTGGCTGCAGCTGACGTAGTAGCCTATGTTGCGCGAAGAAGACTTCACGAGGAGCAAAGGTATGGGAGGAAAAGGTACGATTACGTGGAATGTTTTCATACAAAACAACAGATAGTCTTTATTCATTAGAATATTACATGTCCGCTGTATATTACCTTTTATATTAAGGTGGAAAAAATGACCATTGGACCTTTGAGTAACTTAATTTTCAGCGTTGTTGGCATAGCTAGGCTAATGGTGGTGTAGCTAGGCTAATGGTGGTGTAGCTAGGCTAATGGTGGTGTAGCTAGGCTAATGGTGGTGTAGCTAGGCTAATGGTGGTGTAGCTAGGCTAATGGTGGTGTAGCTAGGCTAATGGTGGTGTAGCTAGGCTAATGGTGGTGTAGCTAGGCTAATGGTGGTGTAGCTAGGCTAATGGTGGTGTAGCTAGGCTAATGGTGGCTAGCGTTTTGAAATTACCCCAAATGGTCACTGTAAGTGAGCTACTTGATTACGGTGAATTAATTATTTAAACACCATCATAGAAATTAAACCATTCCAAGTGTTTTGATCCATATAAATGGTTAATAACGTTACATCTGTCACTATACGCGGTTTCAACTGTACTGTATTATATTGTACCAAATATAATATACTTTATTTAATTACATGTGTTGAGCTTATGATTCCATTCTATTCTACAGGAGAAGACCATATTTGTATATTGTTTCAACATGGGGGGGGGGGGGTCCAACAACATGCAACCCTCTCAGGTTTACCTGTAAGAAGGTGAAACCTTTCTGGTGTCAATGTAAATGATGTCCTTGATGACATTATATACATCTGACTTTTAGCATGAACAAATATTTACAGTTTTTTTTTACCTTTAGAATGATGTCAACATGAGATATAGTGTTGTCATTCACATTTGGAAAACAGGACGTTTCATGTTGTCTGTAAGTAGACACACTTGTGACAAATAGCTCTATAGTAATTAATTTCTCAGAATTAGGCTTAAAGTACAAAATGAACATGCTAGCACATGTATTTTACAGACCTTTCAAATTGTAATCAGATTTGAAACTGATTATTTTAGTAACTTCTTTCTTTTTTGTCTCATTTTCCAGCAATTCATCTAATGGTTAAAAAACCTATTCCACAGTTTTTTGATGTGTACTGATAATCATATTTTACTTATCATATATACTTGTAATTTTTACAATTTTTATCTTTTATTAAAGCTATGGCAAACGGTAGCCCCACACCCCACAGGCCTCACAGACCCACCTGGCCCACATGTCACAGGCCCAGCAGTTGAACAGGTGATTAGCGCTAACCTGTCCTATTACTATGAACAGGGCTAATATTCTAACCATTTCTGTATCCCCAACATTATACGAGATTTATGCACGGCTCTACACTGATTTTGGCGTATTGGGCATGGATGAGGAGGAGCGGGGCGGGGCGGGTGGCACTGAAATCAGACTACCCCGAAGCAAAAGACCCCTTCCTCTTCACATTTCAGCTGCCTCACAATATGGACACCTGTGAGGGCCTGCAGATCAGCTGTATGTTCACAGAGGTCACAGAGGTCACAGAGGTCACCAAGTGCATATTGTTTATATCAATACTTCACTTTGTCACGTTGTTCATTAGTTCAAACACAATTAAAATTTGCAGTTGTCCTCTGCAAGTTCCCTTTTTCCAGGTTTCATTTGACATATTCACACAAATACATTAGTGGATGGATCCAAGTGTTGATGTTGTTCATATGTGTAAATAAAATAAACTATCTGTTTCTGAGAATTAACTTTTTATTTTGTGTTCGATTATTCATGTACCCTCTTCACTGTTTTCTTGTAACCCACGTCTTTCCACGAGGAAAGGTTGGATTCTCAGTCCCCTGCACTGAGGACCAGAAGACTATCAAAATAAAAGCATTATCAGAACCCATATATAAATCCTCATATTTATGATCAGAGTCCACCTCATGTTGACAGTTATAGGGTTATTCTGTTAAACTGGAACTTTATTCAAAAGCTTTAAGTTCATGGTTTTTGGTGGTCATTGATCAACGTAAAGGAAAGATATAAGTCAAAGTGGCTAATGTTAGCCAAGCTTGAGAAGGGAAACCAGCAGCAGCTAGGTCTACAAAGATTATATTATATATATATATATATATATATATATATATATATATATAAAACTTCTGAAGAAATAAAAAAAAATCACTGTTCCATATCAATGCACTTATGAACGGTAACCATAACAACAGTAATAAAGTTGACAGGATATGAATGGACATCGGGAAAGTTTTTGGAAAAACGATGTACAATAGAGTGAAAAAGAACTAAATGAACAAAAGGGATTAATATAGAGGAAGCAGCGACAGAGATAGAATGTGAAATGATCTGAAACAGCAGGAACAACACTTTGGGTTAAAGGTGAAAGGTTAAAAGTTTGAAGCTTTTGTCCCTGACTACGACTACCACACACACACACACACACACACATATATTTTGTATAAATATATGTACTTTAAAACTCTTTACATTTATATAAATATATGTACTTTATACTCTTTACATTTATATAAATATATGTACTTTATACTCTTTATATTTATATAAATATATGTACTTTATACTCTTTACATTTATATAAATATATGTACTTTATACTCTTTATATTTATATAAATATATGTACTTTATACTCTTTACATTTATATAAATATATGTACTTTATACTCTTTATATTTATATAAATATATGTACTTTATACTCTTTACATTTATATAAATATATGTACTTTATACTCTTTATATTTATATAAATATATGTACTTTATACTCTTTACATTTATATAAATATATGTACTTTATACTCTTTACATTTATATAAATATATGTACTTTATACTCTTTATATTTATATAAATATATGTACTTTATACTCTTTACATTTATATAAATATATGTACTTTATACTCTTTATATTTATATAAATATATGTACTTTATACTCTTTACATTTATATAAATATATGTACTTTATACTCTTTATATTTATATAAATATATGTACTTTATACTCTTTACATTTATATAAATATATGTACTTTATACTCTTTACATTTATATAAATATTTGTACTTTATACTCTTTACATTTATATAAATATATGTACTTTATACTCTTTATATTTATATAAATATTTGTACTTTATACTCTTTACATTTATATAAATATTTGTACTTTATACTCTTTACATTTATATAAATATATGTACTTTATACTCTTTACATTTATATAAATATATGTACTTTATACTCTTTATATTTATATAAATATATGTACTTTATACTCTTTACATTTATATAAATATATGTACTTTATACTCTTTACATTTATATAAATATATGTACTTTATACTCTTTACATTTATATAAATATATGTACTTTATACTCTTTACATTTATATAAATATATGTACTTTATACTCTTTACAGTCTCAGAATAGACTCATTACTTTTTCTAACTAAACAGATGTGCCAGTATGAAAAATAAGTTGTAAATCACAAATTGTAACCGACTATATTATAATTTGGACTTTTATCTCATAATTATGACATTTTTATGTCATAATTATGACATTTTTATCTCATAATTATGACATTTTTATCTCATAATCATGACATTTTTATCTCATAATCATGACATTTTTATCTCATAATCATGACATTTTTATCTCATAATCATGACATTTTTATCTCATAATCATGACATTTTTATCTCATAATCATGACATTTTTATGTCATAATCATGACATTTTTATCTCATAATTATGACATTTTTATCTCATAATTATGACATTTTTATGTCATAATTATGACATTTTTATCTCATAATTATGACATTTTTATCTCATAATTATGACATTTTTATCTCATAATTATGACATTTTTATCTCATAATTATGACATTTTTATCTCATAATCATGACATTTTTATGTCATAATTATGACATTTTTATGTCATAATTATGACATTTTTATCTCATAATCATGACATTTTTATCTCATAATCATGACATTTTTATCTCATAATCATGACATTTTTATCTCATAATCATGACATTTTTATGTCATAATCATGACATTTTTATCTCATAATTATGATATTTTTATGTCATAATTATGACATTTTTATGTCATAATTATGACATTTTTATATCATAATTATGACATTTTTATGTCATAATTATGACATTTCATCTGAATTGTGAACTTTTCCCCCATTTTTCCTACACTTCCTGTCCAGTACCATAACCTGGTCAAACACATTCATAGTAACTCATTTTTAAATGCTTTATTTTTTTGGATGCTTTTGAAACTGTCCTGGGTTTTTTTTTGTGTTAAATAAATATTATTTTACCCATGGCAAAGAAATGCAGTTTTACTTTTTACTTGATTACAATTGAGAAGTTGTATTTTTTTTTTACTTTTACACAAGTACAGTACTTCTACTTTTACCAGAGTATTTTTTCCATACAAGTAGCTGTACTTGTACTTGGTACAGAATGTGAATACATCATAATTCACACTCTTTAACCCTCAGCAGTGGGTTGTTCTTATAGAGCAGCAGTCTAGACTCTTTCTTTTCACTTTTCTTTACACTTGTCAAGGGTTCTTGCAGGTGAACGTGAACACAAGGAACGTCTCTGAAGATCTGAAAGAATTGGTGGGAACCTTTTTCATACTCTTTGAATGTTGACCTCAGTGTCCTTTTTTTTCTTCTTTTTTTCCAAAATACCTTCTGTTGTGACACGGTCATTTTTTCCGTGCTGGTTCCTGCTCCTACTTTTCCATGTGGAGATGTGTTTAGACAGACAATGAAATATAGCAGACTAAAATGATGAATGGATTTTGATGGATTCTTGCAAAAATACAGACAACAGTCTCTTCTGTCCATGATGATCTCATTATGTACAGTATGACATATGAAGTCAACAGAGCAGTTTTTCTAATTAAAATGGTTTACTATGATCATTCAGTCCCATTATAAAGCAGGTTTCAGGTAATGGCTGATGGGGGGGGGGGGGGGGGGGTCAACCCTCTTGGGTGAAGCAGTGATAGGCCTACGGCGCCAGCACAGGATTTTACGAATGCTGAACAAACATGCCTACAGCCTCGAAAGGGGCGGAGCTTATGGAATAAATCAAGATAGAAGTGCATGGGGAGGACTGTCGACCCACAAGACATGACCACACCCACATGCATCCCATAAGGGTCGGTGGGATTCTGACTAAATGTTTTCAGCCAAGTCTGTGGAGGTCACAGGTAACTGTTTAATGGTGACCATGTTTGACCTGAAACATATACTTTACTCTGTCCTCAACTTATGGACAGATTAGATTTGTTACTTTATATTTATGCTTTGTTTCTGTTTTTTGTTTTTGGATTGACAGCATGAGTTCTTAGTCTTTCACATATTCCAAATACAGAAAGTTGACCTTTGACCTTTCTCATGAAACAAATATTACAGCGTGGCTTATTATTATTATACTGGGATTCAGTAGTGAGTCATTGATCCCTGCTGCGACTTCAACAAATCTACCTGAATTAATTAGACTAAACAGAAAAGATATGACCACTTTATTTGTTGTCTGTTATTTATTGGTGTGTGACTGCATTTTGCTGCCAGACACCTGAAGATCAATCTGTCTGTCATCTGTCTGTCTGTCTGTATCTGTCTGTCTGTCATCTGTCTGTCATCTGTCTGTCATCTGTCTGTCATCTGTCTGTCATCTGTCTGTCATCTGTCTGTCTGTCATCTGTCTGTCTGTCATCTGTCTGTCTGTCATCTGTCTGTCTGTCATCTGTCTGTCTGTCATCTGTCTGTCTGTCATCTGTCTGTCTGTCATCTGTCTGTCTGTCATGTGTGTGACCGCTGATGGTCACACACATGACAGTAAATAGTCTAGTATATGTCTGTCAGACTGGAATATGTACTGATCTGAAACACTGTTAACTCCCCCTCTGTGGGGTTAAAAGATATAAAAAATAAATAAATAAATACATGAATAAAATAAGTGAATGAATAGAAAAATAAAATAAAATAAAAAATAAGAGCAAAATGCAGACAACTTAGAAAAAGGAAAGAAAAAAGGGAAAAGAAGAAGAAGGAAGGGAGGAAAAAAGAAAACAATAAACAACAAAAAAAACTCTATTTGTTACCTACTTTCATATCTACTCATTTATTTTTAGTTGGGTTTTTTTGTTTTGTTTTTTGTATATATGTCTATGTTTAGTACTTCAGTTATTGATTATTGTTATTATTGGTATTGTTATTATTGTTATTGTTATTATTTTATTTATCATCATTTTTGTACTATGCACTATATTACTATAAGATGAATTTAGGTTATTGTGGAAGTGAAGAAGGGGTAGAATTAAATAAACTTATGCTTCATCCTACTCCTTTTCGGACATGTCATTATTATTATTATTATTATTATTATTATTATTGTATTGATTATTGTTGCACTTTGCACATGTTCGAAATAAATCATTCAAATCAAAAAATCTAAATCACTGTACCTGGTCCAACATGATTACTGATGTGTATAAATAAGAGGAATGTGTCTGAAAACTAAATTATTCCCATTCTATGGGCAACTGTGTGAATGATAAAATGTCAGGATGTTCAAAGTCCACTACTTGAACAACTTCTGATCTCTTCCATATTCAGTATTATTTCCCTAAACTGTGTGGAATGCATTACAAAGTAAGACATTACAATGACATGACTACCTTTTTTTTTAGGTAAAAAGTAAAGCGTTACGACTGAAAATGTGGCAATGCAACATATAGTTGGTTTTTCTATTTTGTATAACATTATTTTTCTTAGGGACAGTTTTGAGAAGTGTCACATACAAATGTTTTCACCTACATTTTTTGAATGCCTTAACAATTAAGTACATGGTCTGAACCGTTAGGCATGTGCAAACACCTTTTAATGTAAACATCTGGAGGTGAAACAGCTGCACAATACTCACACGTTCTCATTTCACTGAAAAAATAAAACATTGAATAAACTTAAAAATCTTCAATTTTGACTTTTTATCTCAGAATTGTAACTTTTTATGGTCACACCTAAAAAAATCTAGTTGAGTGAACCAAATTAAATTGCATAGGGTTAGGGTTATTTAAATTTAATTAAAGAAGAATGTTTAAGTTGATTCAATGTTTTACTTTTTTCAGTCTATGTAACAAAACAAGAGTTGGAGAAAAAGTGATCAACTTATATTACCCCACCCCACCCCCCCAAAAAAGGGAGTGGGGCATTGTTTTGTGGTTGGGTTGTTTGTTTTTTTAGCAAGTTTATGCAAAAACTACTGGACTAATTTCCATGAAAATTTCAGGAAAGGTGCAGTGTTGTCCAGAATCGATCCCATTAAATGTTGGTAAATGTAGGTCAAAGGTCACAGTCACCAAAAATGTGTTTTTGCAATACAATATAATTATAGATAAGGAAAATCAGGTCAAATGTGTTTGGGGGGGTGTGGCTTGTTATGCCAGGAAGTCAGCACTTGTATTTTGTGTTGACCTTTAACCCATAAGACTTTGTTATTTCATATTGTTTGACAGGGCTTTAGTCGTGCTGTGAAAGCCTTGGATAGTCCAATGTTTTCTTGTCAAATGTTCTGTTGCATTGTTTATAACAAAGAACACAAAAATGTTATGTGGTTTTGTACAAAGTATGGTAACATAACCTCCTGACACCCAAGACAGTGAAAGGTTTAGGTTTTTTTTACATTAAACATTTTTGGATTGGTAACTGCACAATGCAAAAGTTTTTTTTAAATACATTTAACAAATATATTTTTATTTAGTCATTTATTTTTAATGGTATGTCATTTGCAATAGACATATTTTTTTCTTAAATTAAAACTGTCAAACTTTTGTCCCCTACATAGGACAAAAAATGCATTACTGGGTATCGGGATGATTAAGGTTAGAAAAATAATGGATTACTTTTCAAAGAAGCTTTGGTCAGTAACAGATAAGTTCACACCGAGCACCAAACAGCAGGTGTTCAGAACATGGAGCACGTGAGCCTTAACTATTTACCACCATGCACATACATGGACACAGTCAACTACCTGCTTTTTAGAGTTAGCAACTATACAATGGAGGAGGTTGAAAACCACAAGGTTAGACTATGTACAAAAGTGAAAATGTAGAGAACAGACCCATCCTCACCTGGGGGGGGGGCAGTCAATGGAAGGTCCTTTCTTCTAATTGCAGCCTTGTCAGGTTAAATGTTTTGTCCATTTTGGTATCCTAAAAACTCTAGCCCATTGTTTTCCATTCTGGGGCATTTTTAATACAACAGTGATTTCCAGGTATTATAAAACACAGTGAGCTTTTCCTGTCGTTGCTCTGCCAACATGGCGGACAGGAAAAGTCCCGCGATGTAGAGGGGGAGGGGCTTAAAACCGTGACGACAACTCATAGCCCCCAATGCATCGTAAAGAAGAGAAACATAGAAATCGCACCGGAGTATAAATAGCATTTTTGAGGGAGATGTACTTCCACCCATCCAATACAACACCAAGAAAAGACATTTAATCTTGAAAGGTAATTAAAATAAATAAATAACCTAGAATATAGAACAACAGAATAGGTGTTTTATATGCTAACGGAACACTTTTTAGCTAATGTCACATGATGCACAAACTGAGAACGAGACTAGGATGTTAACGTAACCCTCGCTCTACGTTGTGTTGAATGATGTAAACAAGGAAAGATGCAGAAATGATACAACAGGACTGATGGTTGAGGCTGAACAAAAGATCCTTATTTAATTAACTTGGAGACACAAACAGAAAGTGAATGAGGAGGACAAATATACATGAGTACAGTGCGCCCTCTACTGGCAAACCTATAAACTGTCCTACACTAACGAAACTTTTAACAGTTAATCACATAACTACAGGGAGCCTTCGTGACGCAATTCTATTTCCGGTCGATTTCCGGGCAATGGGACCTCAGTGCCATAAAAAAATGAACGCGAGTCAATGGAGGGATAAAAGTAATTTTCTGGTCCCGTTTGAAATGTGCTACTGTTTTAACATATGATGTGTGTGAATTTTAAAGATACATTTTCACATTGAGAAAGCACTGACTTTGGACAGACATCCAAAGTTACGTTAGGTTTTATGTCAGAGTAAGTAATGGACTACAACGTTCGTCTCACAAATATGACGTCACCACCAAGCTTCACCATCAAACTCTTTGAAAATGGCTGTGACTTTGGCGAGCTTCACCTCCTTCTTTCAGGACGAAGGCAAGAGCATCAAACGTGGAGAAACTCACTTTAAATCGGGGCATGTGGAAAGTGGCAGCTACTCCGGGGGAGAGATAGTTGGTCGAGTGAGAGCCAGCATGCGGGACAAGCTCTCGTCAGCCGGGAAGCGGTAGAGGGAACATGTGGAAATGGTGTTGTGATTACACCAAGACACAAAGCACACAGGTATTTACAAATGAAAAATAGAAAAGGTGGTATACGGTTTAGAAAAGTTTACAGGGAAAGATTCTGCTGTGACGTCAGCTATGTGACGTCTGATATGTAGTCCAAACAGAGTCCAAATAATGACATATTTTTACACGATAATAAATCACTAAACACGTATCAAAGAAACTCCAAACGTACATCATTGGTTATGATTTTAATTGAAGTACAGCAAATGTGTGATTCAGGACATAAAGTAAAGTGGAGCAGAAAATAATTATTTTATCCTCATCCACTCTCATGTTAACTTTTTCCAAACTTAGGCCCAGTGGACCGACCGGAAGGGGCGGAGACTTAGGCTCCCTATAACATAAAGAACATACTCATGCTCAGCAGCGCCCTCATGCGGTTGTCAGCGTGAAAATTAACGTGATACTATAGAATAATGTGTTAATAATTTCAAAATCACATATAATATATAATAATCGTTCTGGATTATAAACCCTAACCCTAACCCTGGCCAAACTATGAAAAAACTGTAACTTATAGTCTGAAAAATACGGTAGACAAAGTTCAGTTCAATTGATTTTGAGCACACAGAATCATCAAAACATAAATCAACGGGGTCAACAACTGTTATTTTTTATCTTGCACTTGAAAAGGAGTGAATCTCAGTGACGAGGCAATAAACAAAAGAAAAAAAACTGGATCAAAGCAGTTAAACACAAACATCTTTTACAATCGCCAAATGTGTAAGAGGTAGATGTTCACACTGAGGCACAGTGACTTGTCCCAGTTAGGACAAGCTGACATTTGTAGATATTTGAAGAGTCTTCGGTGTCACATTATAACAAGTTTTCACCAAACAAAGCTGGTGTCATTACATTTGAAGTCAACAAACGTCTGCTTACTAACAACAAAGAGCTTGTTGTTTTATTTCTCCTGCATCCACATCTGTCAAATATTTTCTTTTCAAGCCAATTTTCTAAAAAGGAGATTCTCCATCATTCCACCACCAACCCTGCTCCTGCTGACAGAGCCAGTTTTCCACAGTGGTAAAGGTTAAGAGGGAAAAAACTGCAGACACATACAACATGCTGGCATATAAGAAGTTACTAATAGAATTTATGTCTTGTTCCACCTCGTAAGTTTGATCAACATACCAAAGCTGACATGTCACCTTGTTTGATCTCAACATCAGCGATTGTAAAAGGTGTTTGTGTTTAACTGCTTTGATCCAGTTGTTTTTTTTTTCTTCTTTTGTTTATAGACTCGCCACCAGGATTCATTCCTTGGTTTAGTCCAGGGGTGTCCAAATCCAGTCCTCGAGGGCCAGTGTCCTACATGTTTTAGATATTTCCCTCTTCAACATGATTCAGTTTAACCCTTTAACTCCTGAAACTTTAGCAGTTCCACAGTAAAAAAGAATTAAAATAAGTAACAAAATGAACAAAAATGGTCAAAGTCATCAATAAAATGAACAAAAATAAATAATAAAATAATTAGTGACATGAACAAATTAAGACACAAAGCTTTTCTTCATTTTGTTGCTCATTGTTTATTTTTCTACATTTTACTTTATATTTGATTTTTTTTAAATTTAATTTTGCTTCATTTATGTCTTACTTTCTTCATGTTACTAATTATTTTTGTCAGTTTTTTTATTAATTTTTGTTCAACTTTCAGAAGTTAAAGGGTTAAACCCAGTCATGTGGAAGAGGGAAATATGTAAAACATGTAGAACACCGGCCCTCGAGGACTGGATTTTGGACACCCCTGCTTTAGACTCTTGTGCCATGCCAAAGTTTTTAATGTGTAGAAATGGTATATTCATATGCTAATGTTACATAGATGTCTGTGAGTTCAGACTCCTTTCATTACAAGTTGGAGGCTTTTTTTTATGTTTTAAGCTGAATATATTGCACTATGAGTTGTGTAATTTGAACACTGCCTGCTTTTAATCTATAAATGTCCAAACAACATCACCAAGCAAAGTTATCTTCTGACCTAAAGTGTTTAAAGCCTGTTGATCTGCTAATCCTATCAATACATGTCAATAATTGGTGTAAAATGTAGTTTGTCATTAGATATGACCCATTTGGACATTCACAGGCCCCATAGTTACCATGGAAACACTATCACCTTTTATAATTCACCTAGTAAAACACCAGTAATTCCCATGAAGTTGAATCAGTGACAGTAAATGGAAATGCTTTTTATGTTCCGTTAATGACATATTTTCCTGAAAAAGTCTCTTTTTTTTACAGTTTTCAGTTTTTTATATAATTTTCTTCACTTTAATCTAAGCTTTTATGAACATCTTCATGATCTGTAAATTAAATATAGGAAATACCTGATTTCTACGAATAAAAATATGAAGTGCAGAAGATAATATTTTAAAAAATGGTGACAAATCACTTAAAGGGACAGTTCAGTACTTTTCATATGAATGTATTTGTCATCAGTGTCTTTACTCTGCTGCACCCACACTGACTTTTACCCCCCCCCCCCCAGTGTCCTGTGAGCCCAGTTCTGGTCTGGTTTTGGTCAAAGCCAAAGTAGAGTAGAGAATGAGTGATTTATTTTCATAACAAAACCATCATGGAACAAAAAGTCATACCTTGTAATTTCTTGGAGCTACTTTCTCTCTATAGCGATCAATGCCCTAGCATTGTCACTGCTAACAGCTGTGCACCTGCACAGAGCAGCCGCTAACACTGCTAACCGCTAACACTGCCCAACAACTGATGAAAGTAGTTAGATAAGGTGCTAAGGCGCCAGCACATTGATCACTATTGATAGAAAGTAGCTCCAAACAATTACGAGGTGTGAGTTTTTGTTCAGTGACGGTTTTGTTATGTAAATAAATCACTCATTCCAACACATACTGTTTTGAGAAGAAACAGGTTTTATTTTGTTGACCCCAGGAAACCTGCTGGGACTACTTTGGCTTTGACCAAAACTGTACCAGAACTGGGCTCACAGGACACTGTGGGGGGTAAGTCACTGTGGGTGCACCAGAGTAAAGGGGTGGAGTCAGAAGAGAGGGGCGGGGTCAGTGTGGGTGCACAAGAGTAAAGGGGTGGAGTCAAAAGAGAGGGGCGGAGTCAGTGTGGGTGCACAAGAGTAAAGGGGTGGGGTCAAAAGAGAGGGGCGGAGTCAGTGTGGGTGCACAAGAGTAAAGGGGTGGGGTCAAAAGAGAGGGGCGGAGTCAGTGTGGGTGCACAAGAGTAAAGGGGTGGGGTCAAAAGAGAGGGGCGGAGTCAGTGTGGGTGCACAAGAGTAAAGGGGTGGAGTCAAAAGAGAGGGGCGGAGTCAGTGTGGGTGCACCAGAGTAAAGGGGCGGAGTCAAAAGAGAGGGGCGGAGTCAGTGTCGGTGCACCAGAGTAAAGGGGTGGAGTCAAAAGAGAGGGGCGGAGTCAGTGTGGGTGCACAAGAGTAATAAGATGGAAATAATTCAAATCTTACAAAGTGTATTTTTCTAATTTCGTAGTAAAAAAAATATGTCATCACACTTAAAATAAGACATCACCACCTAAAAGTAACTTTTCAATGAGATATAATAAGAATAGATCTGGATATGGAATAAGTAAAAATGATCCGACATTTTCAAGGTCAACTGTGTAAAAACAAAGTTAAGTGTAATGAGATATTTTGACTAGAAATGAGACAAATACACTTGGTAAAAGTAGTATTTTTGCAGTACAGCTCTGTCAATGGCTTTTATTTTGAAGTAACTCAGCAGTAAATTCAAAGACAAAGTCCTTCTGTTGCTACTGTCTGCTACCTGTGCCAGGTGTGAATACCTGGAGGTGAGGGTGGCCACACACACAGCTGGGATCTACTTTTAATACGTCCAGTGACGAGTAGCTCTGTATTATGTTTCAGCTCAGACTCCATCCAACACAGAAAAGGTGGTGTTACACATGATTATTATGTGTAACACCATCCACTTGTTTTTGGCTTCTTCCACTCTGACATCCTGAGTGCCCGTCCAAAGAGGATCTGCTGAGCGCTGACTGCTGCCAAATGACGAGAGAAGACAGAAAAAAAAAAAGATCCGCTCCCTTGATTAAATCCAGTGGGATTATTGAATCTAAATCCAACAGGCTTAATTGCCAAGATGAATAATATAGAAATTGAGAAAGCAGCTTTAGAAACATCAGCCAAGACTAGATGGAGAAAAGAAATGGTGTCATAGAAATACTTTCTGTGTGGGTTCCATACATGTTCACTTCAAGCTTCAAAGGTTGTAAAGTCATATATGAAGGAACGTTAATGTGTTCTTATTGTTTCACATCAAACACAGTATTGTATGTTTCCTTATATGAGCTACCTTTTATTTCTAAAGGAAAAGTCTGTGATTTCCATGTGGGTTTGACAAACCTGGATCAATCCCACATGAACTCAAATGACCTCAGGAGGCCTCAGTGATTTATGACACAGACCCACACCCCTGCCACAGACCCACACACCCTGCCACAGACCCACACCCCTGCCACAGACCCACACACCCTGCCACAGACCCACACACCCTGCCACAGACCCACACCCCTGCCACAGACCCACACACCCTGCCACAGACCCACACCCCTGCCACAGACCCACACCCCTGCCACAGACCCACACACCCTGCCACAGACCCACACACCCTGCCACAGACCCACACACCCTGCCACAGACCCACACACCCTGCCACAGACCCACACCCCTGCCACAGACCCACACACCCTGCCACAGACCCACACACCCTGCCACAGACCCACACCCCTGCCACAGACCCACACACCCTGCCACAGACCCACACCCCTGCCACAGACCCACACACCCTGCCACAGACCCACACACCCTGCCACAGACCCACACACCCTGCCACAGACCCACACACCCTGCCACAGACCCACACACCCTGCCACAGACCCACACACCCTGCCACAGACCCACACCCTGCCACAGACCCACACCCCTGCCACAGACCCACACACCCTGCCACAGACCCACACCCCTGCCACAGACCCACACACCCTGCCACAGACCCACACCCCCTGCCACAGACCCACACACCCTGCCACAGACCCACACACCCTGCCACAGACCCACACCCCTGCCACAGACCCACACACCCTGCCACAGACCCACACACCCTGCCACAGACCCACACACCCTGCCACAGACCCACACACCCTGCCACAGACCCACACACCCTGCCACAGACCCACACACCCTGCCACAGACCCACACACCCTGCCACAGACCCACACACCCTGCCACAGACCCACACCCTGCCACAGACCCACACCCCTGCCACAGACCCACACACCCTGCCACAGACCCACACCCCTGCCACAGACCCACACACCCTGCCACAGACCCACACCCCCTGCCACAGACCCACACACCCTGCCACAGACCCACACACCCTGCCACAGACCCACACCCTGCCACAGACCCACACCCCTGCCACAGACCCACACACCCTGCCACAGACCCACACCCCTGCCACAGACCCACACACCCTGCCACAGACCCACACCCCCTGCCACAGACCCACACACCCTGCCACAGACCCACACACCCTGCCACAGACCCACACCCCTGCCACAGACCCACACACCCTGCCACAGACCCACACACCCTGCCACAGACCCACACACCCTGCCACAGACCCACACCCTGCCACAGACCCACACCCCCTGCCACAGACCCACACACCCTGCCACAGACCCACACACCCTGCCACAGACCCACACACCCTGCCACAGACCCACACACCCTGCCACAGACCCACACACCCTGCCACAGACCCACACACCCTGCCACAGACCCACACCCTGCCACAGACCCACACCCCTGCCACAGACCCACACACCCTGCCACAGACCCACACCCCTGCCACAGACCCACACACCCTGCCACAGACCCACACCCCCTGCCACAGACCCACACACCCTGCCACAGACCCACACACCCTGCCACAGACCCACACCCCTGCCACAGACCCACACACCCTGCCACAGACCCACACACCCTGCCACAGACCCACACACCCTGCCACAGACCCACACCCTGCCACAGACCCACACCCCCTGCCACAGACCCACACACCCTGCCACAGACCCACACACCCTGCCACAGACCCACACACCCTGCCACAGACCCACACCCTGCCACAGACCCACACACCCTGCCACAGACCCACACACCCTGCCACAGACCCACACCCTGCCACAGACCCACACACCCTGCCACAGACTCACACACCCTGCCACAGACCCACACACTCAAATGTTTGGTTCCTGGCTCAGATCAGCCTGGTGGAGAGCTCCTTCCCTAAAGCACTCAGACTCCGGCACAAGCCCAAACGGGTGCCCTGAATTTAGTTCTGTCACCTTCTCTGCCAGGAACAACGGACGGCGACTGCTGGAAAGGTTTACCTCCTTCATGTTGACACTTTTTAAAGCAGCTTTCCAGACTAAATGAGACAATGACAGCCTGTGTCGGGGAAACAGCACAGGCACTTCACATCAGTGGACACAGTAGGAAAGCAGAGACTGGAGTTTAGAAATGTGATGACAACGCTGTCAGAGATGGCATTGACCTTTATTCAGGATAAGCCTGGATATTAGCTTTTCTTGGAATCTTGGATCTTTAACAAATGAGCTTACTGCAGCAGAGCAACAGGAACACCAATTACCAGTCCATCCTCCAGCCAAACATTTAGACCTTACATTGTCAGCAGGTTTCTCTGGCATACGGCAGCATCAAATTAACTCTGTTATGTAAGAAAAGAAAAATATCCATGAGTGGTAACGGTCATCCAAATGAAAACAAGTCAGTCACAGACAGCAGACCTCCGCCAAGGCTCGATATGAGGTCATGTGAC
Source organism: Siphamia tubifer (assembly GCA_020466265.1). NCBI lineage: Eukaryota > Metazoa > Chordata > Actinopteri > Kurtiformes > Apogonidae > Siphamia > Siphamia tubifer. The sequence continues at coordinate 40,427,497 of CM035805.1, forward strand.
GTCAAAACGTGATATGATTGAGCCATAGGTGTTGACCCATCTGATGTGTGAAGGTTAAGATTAGGGGTCAAAGGTCAAAACACCTGAGATATTACCACTGATGGGTTTTAACTGTTGACCTTTACTGTGAACTTGACCTTTGACCTTCATTGCTCAAAATGTAATGGGTTGATTAGACCCATTATCTATAATTCCTGAAAGTTTCATCAAAATCTGTTCAGAACTTTTTAGTTAATCCTGCTGACAGACAGACAGACAAACAGACAGACAGACAAATGGACAGACAGACAGACAAATGGACAGGAAGTCAGACAAAGAGACAGACAGACAGTCAGTCAGACAGATGGACAGACAGACAAATGGACAGACAGTCAGACAGACAAATGGACAGACAAATGGACAGACAGTCAGACAAATGGACAGACAGTCAGACAAATGGACAGGCAGTCAGACAGACAGACAGACAAATGGACAGACAGAGCCATATGTAATAGCTCTTTGGTGGAGGTAATAATACTATAGTATTTAAGTAGAAACAGGTTTATTGTATAAAAACCCTCAACTATAAGTACTTTGGAATACTTATACTTACATGGAATTATTACCCCACCCCTGAAATGGGAGAGAGGTATGTTTTTGGTTTGTAATTTGTTTGTTTCTTTGTTTGTTTGTTTGTTTGTTTGTTTGTCAGCAACTTTATGCAAAAAAACTCTGAGACCCATTTCCATGAAATGTTGAAGAAAGGTGTAAAGTGTTCCACAACAGATGCCATTAAATGTTGGTGAATGTATCTGTATTGAGTGCATGTGTGTATACTGGGGGGGGGGTTGGACACCACAGTTGGGTCCTGTGCGGTCAGTTGCGGGTCGTTTATACATCGATCCGTGCATCACTGTTGATCTGCATCAATATCAGAATCTTGAAGGACGGATTTGAAGACTCTAGGTCAAAGGTCAAAATCTAATTTGGCATTTAACTATTTAGCTATTCATCTGAGACACTTCCAATGCTCATCTTTTTAATTCTGTATCTTGTGTGTATAGATTTTCACCTATTGTTGACCCAAGAGGTCAGGGGTCACTGGCCCAATAGCTAAAAAAATAAAACGGACTATAACAGAAAAACAAATCGAGATAAGACACTTAGTTACTATTATTGACAGATAGGAAAACTGGAATGGGCTTCAAAATGACACAGACACAGAAAAATGTCCTTTAAGAGCTTTGACTTTTGTGAGGGGCGGGGTTTGTTATACCTGGAACCACCTGTTATAATAGTATTACACTTTTACTGGAGGTAAATGTTCCGACAAACACACTCCCTGAACATATGTATACTTATAATAGCAATAAAAACTAATTAGTACAAATATTTTTATAGTATAAAATTACTACAATTAAATATTTATACTTTTACCATTACCTAGTGTTCTGTCATACTTTTACTGGAGAATACTTTACCAGTGCAGTCGTTAAAAAGGATTTGTACTTTTACTTTGATTTGTATAATAATTTAGGTACTATTAACTCTTTAAATTTTCACTCGATTTCACGTAAATTTATTAATAAAGTCAATTAAATCTTTTTCATGAACCATTTTAATAACATGCAGTTGGTGTTTGATTATATAATAAATAAAAATATTCATATAAACTAGGATATTAGAGGCAGGTCCTGTTAAATGATGCAATAGATAAAACATTTGTGGATATTTATTGATGTTGTGATGTGTTTTGGACTACAGTTAGATCATTTTTATTTTAGTTTTAGATGATTTTGTTGGACTATGACTGTGTTTGTTAGAATATGGTTCCTCTGTGGATAATTATGACACATTAAGGTTCACATCAGCTGTTTGACATTTGTATTTTCAACAAATGAGTGATTGTAGCTGCTGTGGATATTTGATCTGACAGTGTTTATATCTAATGAGGAGTGACAATATTAGGTCATGTGACATTTGGGACAGGTTTGGGTGGTTTGATTAACATTTATGAGAGATGACTTCAGTCTATATGTGGAACCTTGGAAGTTTAAAGGGTTAATATGACAGTGTTTTGTGCCTTTTTCAGTCGTAGTATAAGTAGTATCTGATGGATGCAGACTTCTAATGCCTTGAAAATCAGGATGTGAAATAGAGCCAGTGCATGCTTGTATGCCTACAATGAGAAACCACAGCATTTTTTTTTATTCACTGTTTGGAAGAAACTGATCCGATGAGAACAGCGCGCTCTTCAAAAAACATTTTGTCTAAAACGTCTGTCCCAGTGGTGCCATTGGTTTAGCATTCCATCAGAAAGCCAAAAAAAATGTGTGTGTGTGGATTTTATGTTTGGATTTGTTCAGTTTTCAGTTGATATGGATCAGATTTAGCACTACACACAAACGTACAAAGATTACAGAGAAATAAACAGACTTTCTTTCAATATTTTCCTCCATTTCTATCCAGAGGTTAAAGAAACTCAATTCTGAGTTAGTTCCATCTTTTTTTTTTTTGAGTTGAGGAAGAGGGAAACTATTTCTGGCATGCACTAACTTTACTGTGCAAAAGTAGGCCACCTTTAGAAAGGCAGTTGACTTTTCAGAGGCTGGCATTGCCTCCCACATGAAAACCCACTTTTGTTACTGATAAATGTGCATCAATATTTTCACATCCTAATCTAAAAATCACCATCAGGTGTGAATGTGAGTGATTGTCTATATCATGGGTGTCCAAATCCAGTCCTCGAGGGCCGGTGTCCAACATGTTTTAGATATTTCCCTCTTCCATTTGATTCAGTTTAACCCTTTAACTCCCGAGAACTAACAAAGCAACTGGTAAAATGAGCAAAGTAAGACAAAAATGGCAGAAAATCAAAGAAAATTTTAAAAATTTAAAGAACCAAAATGTAGAAAAATAAACAAAATGAACAAAAAATAATTTACAAAATTACAAATAATGTGGAAAATTTTGGGGGAAAAAATTACTAAAGAAGAAAACTACTATTGACATTTGGTCACAGCAATTTTTAAAAGATGGTGAAAAAAAAATAAAAAAAATCTAGCTTTTTGGCACCTTTTCCATGCATAAAATAAAGTAAAACTGTTGAATTTTTCTGAATATTTAAACTAAATCATCCATTCAGAACACATCAGCACTGACATTTAGAGAGTTAATCAGCTCCTCATCAGACTGATAATGATGTAATGGAAGAGGGAAACATCTAAAACATGCAGGACACCGGCCCTCGTGGACCACAGTTTGACACCCCTGGTCTATATTTTCAGCCATGAGTTAAACTAGAGACTCCAACAGGGGGGGGGTCATCCATTCACCCCATTATCATTTGTTACAGACTGAAAAATGAGCATCGTTGCTCAACTCAAGATGTTGTCATTTCAAATAATACAACACTGACACCTTGTGGCTACAATGGAAATAAACCCAACTTGTGGAAATATTGACATTAAAGTTATAAATATGAGGTGTGATGACATTCAAGTGATCTAATGGAAAAAGATGTTTTTTATCAGTGAGGTACTGGTTCCAAGAAAAACTGCTTTTAAACTTAGTCGTACAGCTTTAGGCAAGACTGAAAAACAAGTCAATGTTTTAGAAAAAAAACAAACCTTAATCTAAAGCAGTGGAAAACCGATAGTAATCATGTCATTTCATTAGATAGAAATCAAAGAATTACAGCCAAACAAAACCGGTGGAAGTGTTTGGAAAGAACAAACATCTTAACCAATTCCAAATATAGTAATAATGTGTACGACTGTCATTACTTTACTCAAATAACTTCAGCTTTTATCTGTGACCTCCAGCTGGAGTCCATTTCCCCCCCTACCACGCTTCTCAGACATATCCATCTTTAGTAATTATACACACACACACACACACACACACACACACACACAGCATTAAAGAAAAACAAATCAGTCTATACAATTCAAATTCTATAATTTTATTATAATACATGAAAAACATCACATGATTTTAGTGCGAGTTCTGAGTATTCGGAGACTGTTCACTCAATAGTTATATGGTTCCAGGTACCATGGCAGCAGTTACTTAACCTCTTGTGTTTTTGGGTTTATTTATTAGATAAAGGTTGTGCGCTTTGAAAAATATTCTCTAATTGAGAACAGACTCAAGACAAAAAGCATTGGCAAACAACTTCCATTTTGACCAGTCTGCATACATGGTAGTTTGGCAGTAAAGGAAGACTGCCACATTGTGGAAAGTATTTAAGTTAATCTGACTTACCTCTTGTACACATCTAAATGTTAAGTCTGAATACACAAAAATACCAACGATGATACTTTAAGGTCAAAGTAAAAATTATTTGCAGACTTTTTGCTCCATTGTCGAGTGCATTCTTGGGAGATTTGATTTACTTCTTTGCTGTTTGGAGACGCTCCGTCACATTTTCCCAGTTAATGACATTCCAAATGGCTTTCACATAGTCTGGTCGTACATTCTTGTACTGAAGATAGTAAGCATGCTCCCACACATCGATACCAAGCAGAGGGATTAGACCTGAGACACAGGACAAAAACAAAAACCCCCACTGAACTGACTGCATTGACTGAAGGTAAAATACTGGATATAATCATACATTACTAACCTGTGGTTCCCTGCAGGGGATCCTGATTAGCACAAGCTGCAATGCGAAGCCTTCCGCTCTCCTTGTCGTAGCCTAACCATCCCCAACCAGAACCCTGAACTGCTACGGAAGCAGCCGACATCTTCTCCTTCATCTTCTGCAAAGAGCCAAAGTCCCGTTTGATGGCCTCCATCAGCTCCCCTGCAACAAAATTTTGAGTTTTAAATCAATATATATATATTTTATACACATTTTACATTACAGATTATTGGACATTTTACACTGGTTGAACAGTTTCCATAGAAATTGTGCATTTCTAAATTATGAGCATAATTATTTGCAGTGTTGCATTAGTATGACAGCCATTACTTATTTGTTCTACTAAAGATGTTCAGATGAACATTTAGAAACAGTTACTCCGAACTATTATGATCTCAGACTCTTAGAATACACTACTAGTCAATATCTAAAGTTGCTCATCCTGTTCCACTACAGAATCATCTTCAAATGACTTGAGGCCAGTACCCAATGGACAAAGAGCTCAAACACGTATGATTAAAGGCAGTGGGTCCTTAACAGGCGTCAGCAGAGCTTATTTGAATCAGGTGTGCTAGAGCAGGGTGACAGCTAAAACATGCAGGATCATGGTCAAAGAGTCCTGGTTTAGGTAAAACTAGTGATGCCAGCCCCCCCCCCCAAAAAAAAAAAACCCTGCTAACATTTTACTGCATCTCTTATTCTGGACCACGTTCTACCTCTCCTGAAAGTTTTAAGCAAATTGGTCCAGTAGTTTCTGTATAGACACTTTCCAAAAAACTAAACCAAAATCACCCCTCTCTCCCTTCTTTTTTTTTTTAGGGGGGGGGGGGGGTGCAATAAGTGATGCACTATACCAGGGGTGGACAACTCCAGTCCTCAAGTGTCAATATCATGCATGTTTTAGATCAGGGGTCTGCAACCCTGGTCCTAGAGAGCCGCTATCCTGCATGTTTTAGATGTTTCCCTCTTCCAGCACACCTTGAAGTCATTCCATCATTAGCAGACTTGTGCAGAGCTTAATGATGCTCATTAATTGAAACAGGAAACATCTCCAACATGTAGGATACTGGTCCTCATGGACTAGAGTTGCCCACTCCTTAACTATACAAATATTTTGTGTACATTAGTGTCTTACCCTGTGGTTCGCCTCCTCCATTTGGAGAGAGGTTTGTCCAGAAGATTGTGTGGTTGATATGACCTCCACCATTAAACTTCAACGCAGGTTGGAGGGCAACCTGTTGTGTCACATCTCCTAGAATACAAAATTGAAAAGTCAAACGTGCGCCCCACATACGAATGTGCTTACAAAAATAGTTACACACAATACTAGTATATGGAGTAATTTATATTAGAGCTTGACATAATACTTAGGACTTCACCACTTTTAATAAGTTGATATTTACATCTACAGCCCCTTCACTTTCAGTAAGTTTGTGTTTGTACCCTTTGCCAGTGCCTCCTGATATTTGTCCTCTGCAATGTTGAGGTTGTTCACATATGTAGCATGGTGCTTGCTGTGATGGAGCTGCATTATCTCTGCACAGATGTGAGGCTCCAAGGCACCATAGTCGTAGGTCAGATCAGGGAGGGTGTGCTTCTGCCTTGATGCAGTTACTTGGCTAATTGTGTGGCTGAGGCTTCCTGCACACCTGAAAATAAAGAATAGCCTAAATTATCTACCAAGTATAAAAACGAGATTGCCATGTTGGAGTGCTCTTCAAACAGACAACTGTAGCAGAACATTTTGTTTACAGAGCATGATAAAATGAACTCATCCACCTGTGAGGTCTGTGATAGATTAGTGTAATATTAACTAAGGACGGTGTAGGAAAAGCCTATCAATGTTTGAATAACTTGGAACTGTATGAAGCAACTTTCATTAATTAACTCAAAATTAGACACCAAGCTACAGTAGTAACATGAGCCAAATGAGATGTTAACTAGAAGCTAGCTTTGTATAAACAGGTGCATCTACATTCAACAAAAAATTCATAATTTACACTTAAGCCTGAGGACGCATGGATACTCTGATTAAAATCAGTAGTACGCCACAGGCTAAGCTAGCTAAGTTACTGAGCATGTTAGCATCCTGGCTAGCTAAGTGTTAGCCTCAGAATGACAACTGTCTCAAGTTCATGAACTAACACAGCTCGTCTGTTCACATTTCTGGTGAAACAGTGACAGAGAAATGGCACTTGGTATTAACTTTACCTCCGCATTTGACCGAGTCTGCAAAGCATGTTCATGATAGAGCTCACACAGGGTTGACAGTAAAGTAGACCCACTGGTAACTGCCCTTGAAACTGTGCAATTTCAACGTAACAGAGCAATGGACCGTACCATGGCAAACATCCAGGGGTGTGCAAGAGGTGGATAAACTCCCTCACAGTAGACTAAGAGATAGATGTGTTCTGTCTAAAGATATTTTCCACACAAACCCTAAACTACTTTCAAAATTATTTCGACATATTAGAGTAATTAATTTTCCCCACCTCCCTATATTCAAATATTTAATTTTACTTTTATTTTTTATTTATGTTTATTTTACTAAAACTCTTTTTGTCAGATTTTTGTGACTGCTACACAAATATATATGCTCTTATGAAAAACTGAAACATGAACAATGACAAAATACGATTCATTTCGGACACTGGGTCATACCAGTATTTGCATATATGGAAATAATAATAGTATATTTTTTCCACTTTGGCACTGGGTAACATTTTTATTTAGGTTTAATACGGAGTTATAGTAAAAGATAAACAGCTAATCATTTATTTTAGAAATGAACGTTATTAAGAAAAGTGACACATAGCGAGTGATCACATGACCATCTCTCCCATTTCAGAGACTAACACAAAGATCGTTTGTTGTTGTAGAAGGAGCAAAATAATTTGGCTTTCCGCATTCCTGTTTGTTGGATTTCTTGTAGTTTTCGAGATACATGAAAATTTGCACTTACACAAACAACTGATCTTGACTATAGGCTTAAAAATATGGTACGAAAGTCAGGCACTATCGTGCCACATTGATCTAAACCTGTGGATGAGTACATTTTCTACTGTTGTTTTTTTATGTCATTATATCCTGCATGACACTTTAGACACGAGTGACTATTAATTAGCTCGTAAATAAATAAATAACACACGACATATTTTTAAAAGTCTCATGAATGATCATTTTAAAATAGACACAGATCTATAAATTTTAGCAGACTATTTTAGTTTCCTAACATTTCGACAGAGTGAGAGGTCATATTTTCCTTCTCATCTCCGATTGTATTCCGCAGCAAGGCGAGTGCGGTGCGGCCAGAGCCATTCTGCTTAGCCTTCGGTGAGAAAGATGACGAGTACCCTGCGCCCGGACTACAATATATAGATTCACAGATAAGTTTCTCCCATCTTCTTTCGCTTAATCACGACCCGTTGAAGCCGAGCGGTTCCGGAAGCATCGAGACAAACGAGTCGGGTAAGTGTATTTGAGTGTTGGAGGCCTGTTATCTGCAGCCAAGAGTCCGCTAGTGTCAGGAAAAGGAGCGCAAGGGAGGGAATCGTTTCCTTCACCGCCATTTTGTGATAACAAGACTCTGAAAACAGAGCCAAGGATCGCATGCTGTTTGGATTATCATAAATACGGCCTTGAGCACCGCACTATAATTGATTGTTTTCCCCCAGTGGAGTCTTAAATGGTACTAGCAGCCGAGGGTTAACCTTTGTTAGCTTGTTTTCTCTTCGGTACTATCCATCTGCTGCTGCTGTACTAGCTAACATTAGGCTCCGTAGCCCTCATTGACTTCTAATGTTAACCCAATTGTGCTAATTCTTTTGGCTAACTTCACCACCGTATCCCTTTTCCTAACCGGACATTAAGGATACTTGTCCCGTTAGTTGTTTGGCATAGTTAAAATGCAGTTTTAGTGTTTTAACGGCGTGTGCTTTAGCGGAATATGTTTCAGTCATTTTAACACGCGTCATCAATGCTTGAATAATCCTGTTTATTTCACATCTGTTTTTAGAGTTGCACAATGACCAACGAGGAGCCCTTACCCAAAAAGGCGAGTGTATTGGATTTTAAGAAGCTGTTTGCAATTGCTTACGTTTGATTCAGACCTCATCTAACCGAGACATATTTTCTTATTTACAGGTTCGCCTCAGTGAGTCTGACATGAAGACCCTGACCAGAGAGGAGCTGTGCACAAGGTAGATAGAATTCCTCAATTGGAAATGAGTACATCGGGGGAAAATCCCTGGTCTTATGGTTCTACAATTTATGTTTGTACTTGCTTTCTTCGTAGGTGGAAACAGCATGATGCTTACGTCCAGGTCCTGGAGTCAAAATATGCAGAGCTATGTTGTAAGTATATCTACTGTTATATAATTGCAATTGAGTGCACTGTTTTTTGCAAACGAATGTGTCAGTCTGGCTGCCTGTGAGACTTTTTGAGCTGATGTTGTTTGCTTTTCATCCTCTTTTGACTGGCATAGCCAATGATGTAACAGGGTTGAAGGAGTCTGAAGAGAAGCTCAAGCAGCAGCAGCAGGAATCTGCACGCAGGGAGAACATCTTGGTCATGCGCCTTGCCACCAAGGAACAGGAAATGCAAGAGTGCACAGTATGTATTTATTCATGTAATTACTATGCTTTTGACAGGCTCTGGAGGGTTGTTTATCTCAAAGAAGCAGTGTCTGATGTGCCAGTTTAATTCATGGCAAATGCCCCTGTTTTTTATTAGTTAATCCATTCAGTAACCCAGAGCTGTCATTTTAATGATGCACAGTGCCACTCTAACAATACTGTGTATGTAAGACTATATATGCACAAATATTGCTCATGTCCATCCGTTTTGGGGCTGCAGCTTTTAATTCTATTTGAAGTCGGTAATAATCAAGGGTTGCTTACCTCATAAGACTGTAATAAGTTCTATTCAGACTGAATGTCTTGCTCATCTGAATTACTCTGCAACTGTTTAGATTGTAAAAATACCAGCCAATATATACACTGTGCTTTAATGAAAAATATCTAACCTCTAATTGTTCAAGGTTTGTGTTATAAATAGAAGATATAATTGACACTTGTCGGTCTTTGCCAAACACTGTAGCCTGGAGCTGTCTAGCAATAGAGGCTAAAGGTAAAGCTTCTCAGTAACTGTATCTTTGTTCTCATCACATTGACAGCACAGTTGATCACCTACTGGCTTTATAGTAGCACATGTCATTCTTCTAGGAGGATAGAGGTGAAGCCAGTGAACACTGTTAGATAAATGGGGTAGCTAAAGTTTTAAACCCAAAGACGAACTTTGATTTGAGTTGCTTCATTTCTTAGTCCCATAGAGTATGTTTTCTTCTTGTGATGACATATTTAATTTTGGTTTGTAGGCATATGATTTACCACTGCTTGTAGCATAAACATATTAGTTGTTTAATTTTGACATCTTGTCTTTGGCAAGTGAGTTTTTGTTGTAAATTTTCCTGGTCTACTTCAGAGGAAAATATTTGTCTTGTCACTCAAGACAACTTAAAACTTTTAAGACTTTATTATGGATTTCAGTTGCGCTTGATAGCTATTAGTTTAGAAATTGTACTGTCATAACATTTTTATTGTAAATTGTAATGTTATAAAAACTTACTCCACAAGTGAAAATGCAACATCCAGGAATTCTTTACATGCCACATGCAATAAATAACACAACTATTAGTATGTCTAGTGTTGATTTGCAATTTTCAAGCATACACTGGTATAAATTCCAAAAAACTCATGATTTTTTATTCTGTTAGACTTAACTGATGGCTAAAACCTGTTTGTTTTATTCTGCAGACCCAGATCCAGTATCTCAAGCAAGTCCAGCAGCCCAGTGCAGCCCAATTGCGGTCATCTATGGTGGACCCAGCCATCAACTTGTTTTTCCTCAAAATGAAGGCTGAACTGGAACAGACTAAAGACAAACTGGAGCAGGCCCAAAATGAACTGAGTGCCTGGAAATTTACACCTGATAGGTAAAGACAATCAAAATAACCCCCACCCCCCAAAAAAGTCAAGACTTTCTCACGTCCCCTTACCCTCACTCCCACTGCAGGCATGCAGGAACAATGGTGAGAGGGAAGGCTGACATGCTGTACTCGCCACGAGACTCAGACTTTACAGAAAGACAGTCACTGCAAATCAAAACCGCCATGTTTTTGTACTCTTGCACTTTCCCAGCTACATATCACATAACATAAAGTGAAAAGACAGTATGGTCAGGTGACACTTGTGTTTCAGCTCTCCCCTTGTATCCCCTCACCATCCAAGGGCCTGAAGGAGTGCGAACTGTTCCTGAAGAGGTGGTCACTCACTTCCCGACATGGATATGCCCTCCCCGCCCCTGCAGCTCATACCAGACAGTTCACATACTAAATAGGGGGTTAAGGTGGAGGTTGAGTCAGGCAGGGAGCATCCCTAGCCTAAGACATCAATTGAACATTTCAAAGAGAATTTCCTAAACTTGATTTTATAAAGACATTTAACTGTGGATTACCACCACACACATATCTGCTAGTCTGCCTGAGAAATGTAAAGACTTTTGGGACAGTCTAGGTACTTTGCAGTAACATGAGGAAAGTTCTAGGATTAAAAAATTAAGACTTTGGGGGGGAAGAGTCACTAGAAATGATGCTAAGACTGTGGGTGGAGTCAGATCCACCGTCCACAAAGGACTATGGTTCAGGCACGAGGGTCCAGACGCCTCTTTCTTTGAACATGGGCCCACTTACGGTAGAGTGTATTTACATGTTTTATTTTGTGACTTGTTTCGTTTTATTGGCATTTCATTTGCTCTTTCTCTTGTTTCTCTGAAACGAACACTTACTGCAGTGTGTGAACCAAGAAGCACAGTTGACTTTGATTGCATTTACAAAATGATGTGCAATGTGATGAGTTAAGTTTGTTTAATTTCACTTCTCTAACACACGTTTAAACACACTGCTGTAGGTGCACTGAGTCTTGTTTTCAAGTTGTGAATGCAAATGTCTCTAACAAGTCATGTTATAAGTTGATGAGAATGTATTGTATTTCTGTGTATTTTTGTCATTGACTTCACACTCTCTCCCTCAGCCATTTATAGTAAGAGCAGTTTACACTTTGAATTTCATATGTGCAGCACAAATCTTTAGCTATTGTGCTCAAAACAGTTTATTTATTTATTTATTTATTTTTACTCCTGTCTTAACACAAATTCACCCTTTTTAGGTTTCTCACAAGTATGTGAGGAGTGAGATTTTAATTGGTAGGATATACCACGTTTTGAAGAGCTTAGACATAATGCTTTCAAGTGCTTGACAACTATTGATGGTTATAATTCCTGAGAAAAAAACGGTAAATGTACTGATACTGTGCATAATTAAATTTGTGTGACGAGTAGATACAATATGGTTTTGATTAGGAACAGTCGCCACTCTGTCATGAGTTCTACTCAGAAAGTACAGTCATCAAAAAAGGTTTAGCACTTGTTCATGACTTAGATGACTGATGATGTTCAGAGGTGTGCTGGACTATTGCATCATTGATGTGTATGTTGAGAAGCAGCCTTTAAACTTTTTTTTTTTTTATTGTTGAAACTTTTTCTCTCACCTGCACGTACCTGGTTCAGCCATGTGCTTGAATATTTTTTTTCTCATGGATTAGACTTTTCATATTTTGGCTCATGGTTTACTGTTGATTTTTAAATGTAGGTTTCTTGCAGCTCACTGCAACACTACCTTACATTTAAGGGATTTAATTTTTTTCTTTTCATCATTTTTTTGCACTGGCTAAAGTGTGAGTGCAAATCTACATTTGAGAGTTGTGTAATGGAATGCTGTTTATGTATAGCAGTCTTTTTAAGGTACTACTGGCATTGTTTCTACACCGTAATGACAGTTATTACAATTCCATAGTAATATGTGGATATATTAAGTTTGGATGGGGGTTAGGTAACGGCAAATCCCACAGATAAGTGATACATAAGGGGACCGCCTGAGGTTGGTTTTTAAGAAAGAAGTATTAGTCATTGGTTATCACTTTTGAATATGACGTCATTTTACTTTAATTGTGTAGATCTGTCATTGGTTTCATGCTTTTTGTCTGACTTTTATAGATGAAGTGAAAATCTTGTGACTAGAGAAGCCTTGGACACGTTTGAAAGTGTTGGAGCTGTTGAATGGCAACTCTCTGTGCCTGTTACGTTTGTCTCCTGGTTCACTATGTGATGTGAGGCTTATTTCCCTTACAGCCAAACGGGGAAGAAACTGATGGCCAAGTGTCGAATGCTGATTCAGGAAAACCAGGAGTTGGGTAGGCAGCTGTCTCAGGGACGTATTGCCCAGTTGGAGGCAGAGTTGGCCCTGCAGAAGAAGTACAGTGAGGAGCTGAAGAGCAGCCAAGACCGTGAGAACATGAGCAACATCCACATTCCAGACTGTGTTCACGTGTTCAGCCACATGCTCCACATTTTACTGCTGTTTGATCTGTTTTCTGATTTGTCCCCCCAGAACTGAATGACTTTATCATCCAGCTTGATGAGGAGGTTGAGGGGATGCAGAGCACCATTCTTGTGCTTCAGCAGCAGTTAAAGGAAAGCCGTCAGCAGCTCTCCCAAACTCAAGGGGCTTTGGCTGGGGCTGGACCCAGCAGGACTTCACCGACCGCCTCTGCCGAACCGTCCGCTCTGTCCGAACAGGCCGGCGCACCCTCTGAACCCATGGGCAAAGACTACGGGAGGGTCTCCAATGGACCGAGCAACGGTAACTCTTCCCAGAGGAGTGAGACCACTACACCCAGCCTGTACCGAGAGGTCAGCAGCACGGAGGAAGACTTTCCCATGTCCCCCATGGTGTCAAGCCCAGGTGAAGGTGAGACCAAACTGTCCAACCACTCAGAGGAGGCTTCAGGAAGTCAGACTGGTGCTGTGAGAGCTGGAGGACCTGTGGGTTTTGGAAGCCAGCTGAGTGCAGGGTACGAGAGCGTAGACTCTCCAACAGGCAGTGAGACCTCATTGACTCAGCACTCGAATGACACAGACTCCACCACCGACCCCCATGAGGACAAGGCTGCCCTGGTGACCAAGGGCACCAGGACTGCAGGGTCACGGCATGCTCAAAATGGCCTGGACTCCAACACAGGCGATAGTGCGGTTTTGTAATGTACTCTGATATGTACTGTCTTTTCTTTTCTTTTTCTTTTTTTTATACAATATACAAAACAAGGCAACAAATGCATAGTCAGTAACAGCACTGCTGTCCCAACACATTTTGTTCTCACCCTCTTCCCTCGCCTATTGTGATGCCTCTGTCACATTTGTGTTGCTAAATGGGGATATTCTAAGAATGGGTTAATGTTAGATTTGACATGAGTGGATGTATGATTTAAACTAGGATGTTTCATTCTGCCGTTTATCTAAGCACGTCTATGCTGTTCTTGTTTGAGGTCGACACTTGAATTCAGGCATCATCTGGTGTTGTAACTCATCAGTCAGTAAAATCACTGAATTACAGTAGCTTTGCAATATTCAAGGTCATTTTTAGATGTTGGCCTTTTTTTTTTCCAATGCAATTTTAATTTTTCCATCAACAAACAAAAAACAGTTCAGAAGATCCTGTTGAATTGTGAGTAGTTTATATGCGATGTTCATATTCTGACTTCAGTCCTTTTCATGTACTGACCAAATACCAATAAAGATTTTTAATACTATGAAGTAAACCTTTATTGTTCAGCAGTACATTAGCATTAGAATTCTGGTCCAAAATAAAGTATCAGCTACAATAAACACTGTGACCACAGATTAACCCTCCCACTGAGTGTTTTATATTGACACTTTTGTGTTTTAATGTAATGAACACTTTTAAAGCTACTGCAGATATTAAATCTATAATCAATTATGTGTGGTGCTTTCATGCATGATGTAAATGCACACTTTGGCTGTAGTGTTTACGGTAGTGTATCAATTTATTAGGTCAGTGTTGTATTGAAGATTGTAATGAACAAGTGTTTAACCTCCGAAACACATGGTGGCGCTGTGACAGTGAACTATCCTGGTGTGTGAAGCTCATTAGTGTCAACAGTGAACACGACACCCTGGACCCAAGAACAGCATTTGGAATCATTGACTTCAGCCTTTATTCAACATGAACTCGGAGCCTGTTGTCATCGTCTCTGCTGCGCGGACACCAATTGGTAAAGTGCAACATTTATTTGTACTTTTAACCTGAGGAAGAGAAAAGCTTAAATACTGTTAGCTACTTTAGCTAGCTAAACTAGCTACTTTAGCATCCATTTACTACACATTAGGTTTTGAGTTGGTGCTTTGGTCAAACTCAACACTTCACAATAAACATTAAAGTCTTTTTTTGTCATTTGTACATGTAGTCAAAGACGAGTTTTTTATAATTTGCAGTGTGTCGTAGTTAATTTGGTAAAGTGCTTCTCACGACTGTAACTCAATTAACATGAAATACGTAGATCCTGGCGGAGCTCTGATTGGCTGGTTCATGTGGCGGGTGTATTTCCACAGTTGTGATTGGCTGACTGCTTATAGTACCATGGGATAGCAGTTGTCTCCCATTGGCTCCTTAAAACATGCCCAGTGCGGGGTCAGGGTGGAAGTGATGTTCTATGTTTATAATAATAATAATAATAATAATAATAAGCTAACACTTTTTACAATGTGTTGTTACCTTGGATGTGACATTTTCTTCAGTATTTTATGTCACCTGGAGATGTGGAAACTTTGTGTTGCTTCGGTGAGAAGAAGAATAAAAATGAATCTGTTGCTGGGGAAAAGATTTGTATATCTGTTTTATGAACTGTGGATAAAGAAGCACCTATTACCTTCTGGGTCCCAGAGTCTGAGTGATAGTTTGTGGTTGTTATGCTCATGTCATGTCATATTCACTGGTGTACACATTAATGTACAATGATTATTGTACTTCCATATTATTGTTATTTCCACTTCATATTGTATACAGGCCAAATACCTCTATTTAATTGTTGTAGATATTTTTAAACATTTTATGATGTACTTTGTTTGATACGACACAAGCACAACTGATAATGCCTGAACTGATGCAACAACTATATTTACCAACGTGGGATGAATAAAGTATGTCTGACTCACTCACTCACTCACTCACTCACTCACTCACTCACTCACTCACTCACTCACTCACTCACTCACTCACTCGAATGGGAACTTTTAACTATAATGTCTGTGTTCACAATAGATTAGTTATAACAGGCATAAAAAAACAACACCTCCCTCATATAGTCGGCAGATTTTGTGCATATTCTCTGCTTCTTTTCATACACTTGTATTGTCTATATCAATCTGAGTGCCTGATCCATTTTTCCCAAAGGGTCCTTGAATGGTGCTCTGTCCACGGTGCCTGTGCATGACCTGGGTTCAGTGGTCATAAAGGACGTCCTGAAGCGGGCTGAAATAAAGCCAGAAGAGGTCTCTGAGGTTATCATGGGACATGTTCTAACAGCAGGTAAAGCTTCAGAAGTCTATGACATAAAGCTGTTCATTTATAATAACCAGAGATGGCATATTATAAGGTATTTCTAAATAGGCTTTGTTTGACTTTATAATCTTCTGCTCTGTCCTTGAGGTCAGGGACAAAATCCTGCACGTCAGGCCAGTGTTGGCGCAGGTATCCCATACTCTGTCCCCGCTTGGAGCTGCCAGATGGTGTGTGGGTCTGGGCTGAAGGCCGTGTGTCTGGGAGCTCAATCCATTCAGACTGGAGAGACCACTGTGGTAGTTGCAGGGGGCATGGAGAGTATGAGCAGCGTAGGTATTTACATGAGGGCGACCAGAACACAAATGCCTTTGACTTAGTCAGATGCATGATGCGAAATACAGAGCAATTCATTTGTCTTCTGTAGGGGACAACAATTTTACAACAGAAATAAAATAAAAAAAAAACCTGTCCACTGCAAAGAACACCCCATAAAAGACATATAACAAAATATATCTGAAAAAAACTGTTGCATCATATTGTTCCCAATCACCGTCATTTTTTCCTGTTTAAGCACTGATTAGTTTATAAATGACATGGAACGCAAAGTACACATGACAGCTCAGCCATGAGGAGACGGACAGAGGTCCTGGAACACATAAAAACACAAGGTAAAATTAAAACTGTAAGCAGTCTCAAAGGCCTTTGCTGTCCCTGGCGACCACCTCCCCACGCGACCGCCTCCCCACGCGACATCCGAGTCAAATTTCAGCCAAATCGGTGTTCGTACGTAGCTGAAGCAATTTATGTTGTGGCAATTTTTTCCGAAAACGTAGTAAACTTTGCAATGTTGTAGCATGAAAACAATGCACCTTTTCTCAAAAATTGGATAACTATTGATGTCCCACTGGTCCAGATCGTGGTCCCTGAGTTTGAGCTTATTTGGCCCAACAGCCAAGGAGGAGTTTGTTAAATTCCCATGACAGCGAAAATCCACGACTCAAAGTTTTTAAAATTTCAATCCAAGATGGTGGACTTCCTGTTAGTTTATGGGCGTGGCCATCATAAGGTTTGTACATCATGTGTACCGATTTTCATTGGGTTTCATTTCAGCTGCCCTTGTGTTTAGTCTTTCTGGGGCTTGGTACCCAATCTCGATATTTGGGGGTGGTGGTGAAACCACCCCCAAGCTGACCTGTCGTCCTGGCTCCCCCTTGCCGTAGCATTTTTGTACCGTGGATGAGGTACAACGCTGTACCTCATTGATCTCTAGCTGTGATAGCAACCTCTTATTGCGGATATTCGAACACTGAGCTAGGAGCTGTTTCTTAGTCAGTGAGGATGTGGGGTTTCGAAGTAACCATTTCTCCCACATCCTCTGCATGTACCCTCTCTCACTGAGGTTACTCCCGTAGTAACACTCCATCAGTACCATGTTCTCTGCCCTGCTCCATGAATGTCTTGTTCCAGTAGCCAATTTAACATCAGGGTGTCCTGGTTCCTCAACCCCTAACGCGGACCTTGTTGTCCCGGGCGCCGTCCGAGCCGGTATGACTCTATTTATTGTATCGCTCATCATGAGGTATAGGCATGTATAGCGTAAAGTGCCTTGCCTAAGGGCACACCTGGGATTCGAACCGGCAACCTTCCGCACCAAAGTCATATATATATGTGTGTGTGTGTGCGTGTATCAGAAATCTGTGTCCAAAAGAGCGCATTGCTAGGAACAGCTAAGATCCTGCGCAGAACCCTTAGGGTCCCAGGACATGAGTCTGGAGGAGACACCGGCCAGGTGGGGCCAGGGGAACTTTTTTTATCATGAGAGGTGCTGGACCTACACAAATAAGTCCCGGAACACAGGGGGGTCAAAATCAAAAAGCTGTGGATCCTATTCCGTCAGGATCTAGTTCAAATGAAGCTGTGTTTAAGAGACAAAAAACTTTAGTTTCCTCGGCCTCTGGAGGATAGGATAGGATTAATCATTAGGACATCAACTCTTAAGGTCAGTATTGTAATCACTGTACTGGATTTAAATGTGTACTTGACATCCAAGAAAGTGTAGGGATAATTTACAGCAGGAACTCTTCAACTATAAATAGTTGTTTCATTAAATGATGAAAAATGTGTGCGTTTCCAAAATGAATGTCCATAACAGTGTTGACTTTTCTGAAACAAATATGGACTAAGAGCTGAAGAACACACCATTGTTATTATATTTTTTTATATATATTATAATATATTTATATATATTCATAGCCTATTATATAATTACATAGAATGTGTACAAAAATATTTGAGAATGTTCTGCAAATGAACTAAAGGGAGAACTAAAGTCATGCTCTTTCTGTTTCTAACATAGACCTGTAGTGCCACGGTTCTCAAACTGGGGTCCATGGACCCCTAGGGGGACGTGGCGCATGTCCAGGGGGTACGCGAAATTATTCACGGTTTTGTTTTTGTTTTGTTTTTTTGTTGTTGTTTTTTTGCTGTTTTATTTTGAAATGCGGAAGTTTTATTTTGTAGCGAGCGGGCGGAAGTAACAGCGCTGTTTGACGCCAGCTTGACTAAATTGAGACGGAGCGAGTCACAGGCTATTTTTAGCCACCCTGCAGCAAACATGGATCGATTTTTGTGTCCGCCAAGTTCCTCAAGAAGTGGTAAAAGAAATGACAATGAAAATGACAATGACAAAAACAAACGCCCTAACCCTAAAAAGAGAAAGTACATTGATAGTTATATTGAGTTTGACAAGCTCATCCCTCTCATTAAGTCTCTGTCTGTCTGTCTGTCTGTCTGTCTGTCTGTCACACACACACGGTTTTGTGTGTCTTTTGTTCCGTTTATTATTTTAAAATTATTTAAAATTGTTGTTTCTGAAGTGTTCATTTATATTATAATACCTGAAAATGTGGCTGGTTTGCACAAAAGCACTATTAAAAAAGGTTATCATTGTTTCATAATAATCATTGTTGAAGTGGTTTTTTATCATTTTCAGTATCGCGAGGATGAGGGGGGACATGGAAAAATTTCACCCCTCCAAGGGGGACCTGGGCCAAAAAAGTTTGACAACCCCTGCTGTAGTGTACGTGTGTGACATGTGTATTTCCTCTTTGACCCCCCCCCCCCCCAGGCTCCTCATACAGTACAAATGAGAGCAGGAGTGAAAATGGGTGATGCCTGTTTACACGACTCAATGGTGTCTGACGCTCTGACAGACGCCTTTCATGGTTGTCACATGGGTGTCACAGGTAAGACTGGCCCAAAAAAGCCACATGGATATACTGGATGTTTGGTTCTGAATATGTATTTAATGTTTTTGGAATAGCTGAGAATGTGGCAAAGCAGTGGAGTATCACACGAGAAGACCAAGACCTGTTTGCTGTTCAGTCCCAAAACAAAAGCGAGGCCGCTCAGAAAGCAGGACACTTTGACCAAGAAATTGTCCCGGTCACGGTGCCGTCCAGGAAAGGCAAGCACTTCCTTCGTCCATGTATTATCTGACTTGGCTCAGTTCCTCTAATAGTTTCTGTTGTTTTTAGGTCCAGTGGAGGTTAAGATGGATGAGTTTCCTCGTCATGGCAGCAACATGAGCAGCATGTCTAAACTCAAAGCCTGCTTTATCACAGATGGTACTGGTACTGTCACTGCTGGCAACGCCTCAGGTTCAGTCTTTTATCATCTATTCCAGTCTGTTCTACAAAGCAAAAACACACTAACTGCATTTTTGGGCCAAAAATTAGTTATTGTGGTTTTTTTACAACATTCAAATCATTCTTTGTCATGTAATAAAATATCTCAAATGTCTGTCGTTTGGAGAAAATTACCCCAAATGTTTACAGTCAGTCCCTGTATTGGGCTGAAACAGATGACGTAATTACTGTTTTTTCTGCACTATAAGGTGCACTGTCATGAATGTTTTTTATGAAGTTTTTTCTGATTAAAAAGTCAAAATTCTCAGATAAAAAAGTCAAAATTATGAGATAAAAAAATTCAAAATTATGAGATAAAAAAGTCAAAATTCTGAGATAAAAAAGTCAAAATTATGAGATAAAAAAGTCAAAATTATGAGATAAAAAAGTCCAAATTATGAGATAAAAAAGTCCAAATTATGAGATAAAAAAGTCCAAATTCTGAGATAAAAAAATTCAAAATTATGAGATAAAAAAGTCAAAATTATGAGATAAAAAAGTCCAAATTATGAGATAAAAAAGTCCAAATTCTGAGATAAAAAAGTCAAAATTATGAGATAAAAAAGTCCAAATTGAGATAAAAAGTCCAAATTATGAGATAAAAAGTCCAAATTATGAGATAAAAAAGTCAAAATTATCAGATAAAAAAGTCAAAATTATCAGATAAAAAAGTCCAAATTATCAGTAAAGCCTAAATTCCCAGTCACTAATCAGTCCCAGTATTAATCCATATATCAGTCCCACTGTGTTTTTTGTAGAACTAGTTAATATAGAACTAGTTAATATAGAACTAGTTAATATACAGTAACAATAACTGCCTCATGTCCAATGATCTACAACTACTGGGACTGAACAACAACACACACACTTTAGTGTGTGTGTGTGTGTGTGTGTGTGTGTGTGTGTACTTACTGACTGTTTACTTTATAGGACTCTGTAGTAGTGTTTATTTTACAGGGTAGTGTCATCCCAGCCAACAGACAATAATTGTTTACATATATTTTTAATTTGAGTTTCTGTACATTTACAATAGACATGAATATGCTCTTTAATTCTGTTATTGAATTGTATGGTAGGTATTAATGATGGGGCAGCAGCCGTGGTCCTAATGAACCAATCAGACGCTGTGAGGCGTGGATTGAAACCCATGGCCAGAATCGTATCATGGGCCCAAGTTGGCCTTGACCCGTCCGTCATGGGAACTGGGCCCATACCAGCCATCAGGAAGGCGGTAAGAAAGCAGACGGTGTTCTGTCTAACAGAACCAAGGTGATAGAAGAACACTGCCAATACTGTCCTGGAGTAAATGGATTTAAAACTGTGGAGGAAATGTCATCATTGTTTTGACTTTGCTTTAATTCATCCATTAGACTGTTCCACAATTTAACTGATTGAAAGGTACATCCTTTTTAACATTTACGTATTAGTTGTGCTTCATTAAACTATTTAATGTAATGAAGCACAACTAATTATTTTGAAGTATTTATTTATATGGTATCTATTTTCTATGTTAGCTTCCTAATGGCCTTTTTTTTGCATATGTATATATATATATATATATATATATATATATATATATATATATATATATATATATATATATATATATAGTATAGTCTTAAATATGTGTTCATATACTTTCTTTTAGGTTGAGAAGGCAGGCTGGCAGCTCGATGAGGTCGACTTGTTTGAAATCAATGAAGCATTTGCAGCTCAGTCTCTTGCTGTGGTCAGAGAACTTGGCTTAAATGTAGACAAGGTAAGTCCCGCTAACAATATACATAGTAAAATTGTATTTTCCTTTTGTTATTTTTGATCATTTTTGTATAAATAGAGAACCAACGTGTGTTTATGGTTATGGCCTATAATGACTTGCAGATAGATTAATAAACAGGACAAACATTTAATTGAAAAACATAAATATAATTGACATCCTGTTTTTGCTGCAATGACCAGAAATAGCTGTTTGAAACATTAAATGTTTTGGTCAATTCCACTCATTGAACAGAACGTACAGTGTAAATGCCATGCAATAAATAAAGGGACCAAAAGAATAAGTGACATAAACAATATAAATAAGATCTATTTACAGTCGGTGGTGATGGTGAAATACAGCAGTGGTATGACATGAGGAGGTGCATAATAATAATAATAATAATAATAATAATGAAAATGATAATAATAATAATAATAATAATGAAAATGATAATAATAATAATAATAATAATAATGAAAATGATAATAATAATAATAATAATGATAATAATAATGATAATAATAATAATAATAATAATAATAGTA
>CM035805.1:40454578-40474578 GCA_020466265.1 Siphamia tubifer
ATACACCAGAAATGACCTTTGACCCTCAGTGACACTGATGTAAACCTACATCCTATTAGTGTAAACTAAGAGGGTCACCCTAAGACCTGCACATATGACCACGGTACCATACCATAATGATCTACATGTTTCTATGGTTGTTAACATTCATTTACATGTTTCTATGGTCGTTAACATTCATTTACGTGTTTCTATGGTTGTTAACATTCATTTACATGTTTCTATGGTTGTTAACATTCATTTACATGTTTCTATGGTCGTTAACATTCATTTACATGTTTCTATGGTCGTTAACATTTATTTACATGTTTCTATGGTTGTTAACATTCATTTACATGTTTCTATGGTCGTTAACATTCATTTACATGTTTCTATGGTTGTTAACATTCATTTACGTGTTTCTATGGTCGTTAACATTCATTTACATGTTTCTATGGTTGTTAACATTCATTTACGTGTTTCTATGGTCGTTAACATTCATTTACGTGTTTCTATGGTCGTTAACATTCATTTACATGTTTCTATGGTTGTTAACATTCATTTACGTGTTTCTATGGTCGTTAACATTCATTTACGTGTTTCTATGGTTGTTAACATTCATTTACATGTTTCTATGGTCGTTAACATTCATTTACATGTTTCTATGGTTGTTAACATTCATTTACGTGTTTCTATGGTCGTTAACATTCATTTACGTGTTTCTATGGTCGTTAACATTCATTTACATGTTTCTATGGTTGTTAACATTCATTTACGTGTTTCTATGGTCGTTAACATTCATTTACGTGTTTCTATGGTCGTTAACATTCATTTACGTGTTTCTATGGTCGTTAACATTCATTTACGTGTTTCTATGGTCGTTAACATTCATTTACAGTCAAATATTTCTGCTTTATACTATTTATATTTCTATAAATATAAATACATAAATTTTCAAATTAGACAAATGTGACATTATGAAAAATAAATCAGAAATTGTGACTGATTATATAATTTTGACTTTTTATCTCATAATTATATATTTCTTATCTCATAATTTAGATTTCAAAAAGAAATTTTTATTTATAATTCTGTTATTATTCTTTTTTATCTCATGATTTAGATTTTTTAAACGTATGATTATGATTTTTTTTAAATGTTTCCTGAATGTTCTGTCCAAACCCATTAAAGCATGACTCAATAAAACACATCATCTACAAACTAACTCACATTTAGTTTTGATACTTTTGAAACTTTTCTGTTTTTTTTTTTTTTTTTTTACTTTAAATCAGTATTATTTCATCCATAGAAAAAAAATGCAGTTTTACTTTTTACTTTATTACAATTGAGATGTTGTACTTTTATACTTTTACTTCAGTACAGCATGTGTGTACTTTTACTACCTCTGCTGAGGGTTGTATGTTATGAATATTTGTGTTGTTGTTGTATGAGTACGTGTCGGTGTTTGTTGTGGTTCTGACCCTCGGTGCTCATGTCAGCTGTTGGCATCCACACATACACCAGCCCACAGTCTCTGTACAACTGGACCATGGTTTCTGGGCTCATGGCGTCCCCGGGGTTTCGCCTGCAGTTGTAGGAGTTGTTCACCACGTCCCACTCTGTTTGGAAATTCATGACAGCAGTGATTCCCAGTTCGTGCTTCATCTTAATGGTCACGTGTTCCACTTGTCGAGGGCAGCTGCCGAGCCAAACCCTGGGTAGAACCCTACGGGTGTTAAACATAGAACTGATCGTTTAGTAGGACGTCATTCAATTCAATTTTAATAGTTCAAAACAATAATAATAATAATAATAATAATGGATGGGATTTATATAACACTTTTTATCCACTCAAAGCACTTTACATTAGTGATCCATTATTCATTCACTTTCACATTCTCCCTCTGGTGGTGGTAAAATACATATGTATCCACAGTTACCCATGCCCCCCCTCCCAATCAATACTGGATATATAATCATAATATTACACACACTGGCGCACTGAATTAAACAGACCTTTATTTATCCCTTTACAGGGATCATTTGTTCCACCAGTAGAGAACATGGTGCAGTAACAGGCGCCCCCTACAGGCGCCCCCTACAGGCGCCCCCTACAGGCGCCCCCTACAGGTGCCACCACACATTCCATCAAAGACATGAGAAGGGACACGTGCATGTGCACATAGAGAGCACAGGCACAGGCACACATTTAACAGAAAACACATAACATTACTGAAGTCCCCGGAGCTGGACTAATGTGAAGACAGTGGTCTAAACAAAGACGTATCGTTGTAGGACAACTCAAGGACACATGAGGATGAGACACAAGGAGCCCAAACACAGACCTCTTATTCTGCTCTAAGAGAAAATTAACCCCCTGTAGGGTTCAACTACACCCTTAAAATAGACTCCACCCACACCTCACTCCTCCGCCCTGCAGATGTACCCTCCTCAGCCCACATTAATCTCAGATCTTCACCCAGCTGTCCCGGGATGAAAGCTAATCTCGTTTGTGAATCTGTGGATCCATTCAACAGGTCAGTCTGTCCCACACAGTTCACAAGATTGTCCTGGGACAGGGTCATAGACAGCTTTAGTCCGTTCACAGTGTCAGTGAGTTCCGTGAGGAGCACCCGAATTTCGTCACGCAGCACCAGTGGCCCTTCTGATGCTACAACCCTCCCAACTGGTGATGGGTCAACATTCCTCCCAAAAGTGGAGAAAGTTACCACCATAAATCCAAATATGTGCACATCTTCGATGTCCTCGATGGATAGAGGTGTCAAACATACAGCCTCACATTGTCCCCACAAATCCCTGCTGTACCCAAACAGTCTGGTCCCTCCTGGACAGTCTGGTCCTCCTGGACAGTCTGGTCCTCCTGGACAGTCTGGTCCTCCTGGACAGTCTGGTCCCTCCTGGACAGTCTGGTCCTCCTGGACAGTCTGGTCCTCCTGGACAGTCTGGTCCTCCTGGACAGTCGGGTCCCTCCTGGACAGTCTGGTCCTCCTGGACAGTCTGGTCCTCCTGGACAGTCTGGTCCCTCCTGGACAGTCTGGTCCCTCCTGGACAGTCTGGTCCTCCTGGACAGTCTGGTCCTCCTGGACAGTCTGGTCCTCCTGGACAGTCTGGTCCCTCCTGGACCAGGGTTCCTTGATGAGTAAATCTAATTGATCGCATTAAATGGCCAATTAATTAAATCCATGCTTTAGCCAAAGACAGGCGACACAAGAGAAGACGGAGGCGCAGCAACAGCTGAGAGATAAACACTGGAGCAGAGGAGCAAAAGAAATGAGACTGATCTGTTCACTGGTAGAAAAAAAATACACACATATTAGCAATATTGCAAAAGGTCAAAGGTCAAGGCAGCATTTAGCAGAAAGGTCAAAATTCTAATTCAAGAACAGGTTGTCATAGAAACTGGAGATTGACACAAAATAGGGGCGGGGTTAAACATTCTGTGAATACTAGTTGTTTTCTAGTTTCTCATGTGGCGTCCCCCAGGGGAGGTCCACCTCACTATTTTAGAAGACGATAGTGTTTCCATGGTAACATGATAAATGCATGAAATGATGTTGAGTTATTACCTGGAAAAGTGCATGGCCTTCTGCGCTGCTACAGTGACGTAAAAGTCAGTGGTGTGTTTCATCTCATCTGTGTGTCCACTTTGTTCCATCCAGTGACCAATGGGGTGACAGTAAACCCCACCCACCATGTTCTGCTCATCGAACCAACAGCATCTGTCATGAGTTGGACCACTTCCTGGTGATAAATAAGACAATCACAGCACATTAGTGAGAAAACCACCTGGGGGGGGGCAACATGTCAGCAGAACCCCTGCTTCAGAAACAAAAGATATCAAAAGTTTCCTTCAGTTTGTTTTTCAAAACCAAAAATACTGACCATGTGACATAAATACATGACAAACTGTTCTGTGTAATATAATAAATAAATGTCCCTGTCTTCCTTAAATGGACCGTAATACTTTCTTATTAAACTCAAATATCCACCATATTTACATCAGACCAACTAATGCAAAATACAACCAACTGCAATTAACATGTTCAGGGTCTTAACTGAAATAAAACATGAACATTATGTCTGTATGTTAACTCATTTTAGAAAGACTTTTTTTTTTTTTGGCATGGTCCAGGTGCCTGTGCAAAGTTTTCAACCAAAATATAAATGAACGTTTTACCATCATTTCACAGTGAAATATTTTAAAATGCATAATTCCATTAAAAGTTCCAGAACTTTCTTCAGTTTAATGCAGACAAGACAGAAGTGATTGTTTTCGGCCCCAAAAAAGAAAGGTCAAAGGTCAGTGCTCACCTTCTGTCCAAAATCACTCCCCTCTATAGTTCACTATATAGAGTCTATATACTTATATATATATATATATATATATATATATATATATATATATATATATATATATATATATATATATATATATTCATTATCTGAACCCGCTTTATCCACACTAGGGTCACGGGGGTCACTGGGGGCCTAATCCAGCTACAATGGGTGAAGGCGGGGTACACCCTGTATGAGACGCCAGTTCATCGCAGGGCTGAACATATATAGACAAACAATCACTCTCACATTCACACCTATGGACAATTTTAGATTAACCAATTAACCTATCAGTGCATGTGTTTGGATGGTGGGAGGAAACCGGAGTGCCCGGCGAAAACCCACGCGGACACGGGGAGGACATGCAAACTCCACACAGAAAGGTCTGGTACGGGATTCGAACCAGGGTCCTTCTTGCTGTGAGGCACGAGTGCTAACCACTGCACCGCTGTGCTAACCACTGCACCGCTGTGCTAACCACTGCACCGCTGTGCTAACCACTGCACCGCTGTGCTAACCACTGCACCGCTGTGCTAACCACTGCACCGCCGTGCTAACCACTGCACCGCCGTGCTAACCACTGCACCGCCGTGCTAACCACTGCACCGCCGTGCTAACCACTGCACCGCCGTGCTAACCACTGCACCGCCGTGCTAACCACTGCACCGCCGTGCTAACCACTGCACCGCCGTGCCCTATATATATATATATATATATATATCTGTAGATGGTGTGTTTTATTGGGTCATGGTACTGAGTTAAGTGGATATGGACAGAACATTTAACAACAATTTAAAAGTCATAAATTGGATATTTAAAAGAAATAAATACATTTTAAAAGCATAAATAGTATAAATAGTCAGATAAAAAGTCAAAATTATATATTCAGTCACAATTTCTGATTTATTACTTATTTTTCATACTGTCACATTTATCTAATTTGAAAAAGTAATGACATTTAAAGATTATAAAGTACAAATATTTATATAAATGTAAAGAGTATAAAGTACAAATATTTATATAAATGTAAAGAGTATAAAGTACATATATTTATATAAATGTAAAGAGTATAAAGTACATATATTTATATAAATGTAAAGAGTTTAAAGTACAGATATACTATATATACGGTGTATATACGTATATATATATATATATATATATATATATATATATATATATATATATATATATATATATATATATATATATATATATATATATATATAAAAAAAATGTTCCTCTCGCCCCACGTGGGCGGTGTCTCCTTCAGGCTCGGGTCCTCTACCAGAGGTCTGGGAGCCTGAGGGTTCTGCGCAGGATCTTAGCTGTTCCTAGCAATGCGCTCTTTTGTACAGAGATCTCTGATGTTGTTCCTGGTATCTGCTGGAGCCATTCTCCCAGCTTGGGGGTCACTGCCCCTAATGCTCCGATCACTACTGGTACCACTGTTGCCTTCACACTCCACATTTTCTCTAACTCCTCTTTCAGCCCTTGGTATTTCTCAAGCTTCTCATGTTCTTTCTTTCTCATGTTGCTATCACTGGGGACTGCTACATCTATCACCACCACTGTCTTCTCATGTTTATCCACCACCACTATGTCAGGCTGATTGGCCATCACCATCTTGTCAGTCTGGATCTGGAAGTCCCACAGGATCTTGGCCTGTTTGTTCTCTGTCACCTTTGGGGGGTTCTCCCATCTTGACCCTGGGACCTCCAGTCCATACTCTTTACAGATGTTCCTGTACAGTATGCCCGCTACCTGGTTATGCCTCTCCATGTATGCCTTGCCTGCCAGCATCTTACACCCTGCTGTGATGTGCTGGACTGTTTCAGGGGCTTCTCTACACAGCCTACACCTTGGGTCCTGTCTGATGTGGTAGACCCCGGCCTCTATTGCTCTGGTGTTCAGGGCTTGTTCTTGTGCAGCCATGAGTAGCGCCTCTGTGCTGTCCTTTAGTCCAGCCTTTTCCAGCCACTGGTATGTCTTTTCCATATCAGACACTTCCTCAATTTGTCGATGGTACACGCCATGCAAGGGTTTGTCCCTCCATGATAGCCCCTCTGGTTCCTCGACCTTACTGGGCTTTTGTTGCCTGAGGCATTCACTTAGCAGTTGGTCATTGGGGGCCATTTTCTTGATGTATTCCTGGAGGTTCGCCGTTTCCTCCTGGACAGTAGTTCTGACACTTACTAGTCCTCGGCCCCGTTCCTTTCGCTTAGTGTACAGCCTCAGGACACTGGACTTGGGGTGGAACCCTCCATGCATGGTAAGGAGTTTCCTTGTCTTGATATCAGTGGCTTGTATCTCTTCCAGTGGCCAGGATATTATCCCAGCTGGGTATCTGATTACTGGCAGGGCATAGGTGTTAATGGCCTGGATCTTATTTTTGCCGTTCAGCTGGCTTTTCAGGACCTGTCTTACCCTCTGTAGGTATTTGGCTGTGGCTGACTTCCGAGCTGCCTCCTCATGATTACCATTTGTCTGTGGGATCCCTAGGTATTTGTAACTTTCCTGCACATCTGTGATATTCCCTTCAGGTAGGTCAACCCCTTCAGTTGTGATCACCTTTCCTCTTCTAGATATCATCCGCCCACATTTATCTAGTCCGAATGACATCCCAATGTCTTTGCTGTAGATCCGGGTGAGGTGAATTAGGGAATCAATGTCACGCTCATTCTTGGCATACAGCTTAATGTCATCCATGTAGAGGAGGTGGTTGATGGATGTTCCACTTCGGAACTGGTATCCGAAGCCACTCTTTGAGATGATCTGGCTGAGGGGGTTTAGGCCTATGCAGAACAGCAGGGGGGACAGAGCATCTCCTTGGTAAATGCCGCATCTGATGTTCACCTGTGCAATTGGCTTTGAGTTGGCCTCCAGAGTTGTCTTCCACAGCCTCATTGAGTTCTGGATGAACTCTCTTAGTGTCCTGTTGATGTTATACAGTTTTAAGCATTCCAGTATCCATGTATGTGGCATTGAGTCATAGGCTTTCTTGTAATCAATCCAGGCAGTGCACAGGTTGGTGTTCCTCGTCTTGCAATCTCGGGCAATTGCCCTGTCAACCAGTAGCTGGTGTTTGGCTCCCCTGGTGTTGTTGCCTATTCCTTTCTGCACTCTGCTCATGTATTGCTCCATGTGCCTACTCATCTTAGTCGCTATGATGCCTGATAGAAGCTTCCATGTGGTGCTGAGGCAGGTTATAGGCCGGTAGTTAGATGGTATTGTTCCCTTCTGGGGGTCCTTCATTATGAGGACTGTCCGGCCCTGGGTTAGCCACTCTGGGTGGTTTCCCGATATCAGCAGCTGGTTCATCTGTGCTGCTAGGCGTTCATGGAGTGCTGTCAGTTTCTTAAGCCAGTAGGTATGAATCATGTCGGGCCCTGGTGCTGTCCAGCTCTTCATTTTGGACACTCTGGTTTGGATGTCTGCTAGTGTGATGACTACTGGGTCTTGTTCTGGGAGTTGGCTGTGCTCTGCCTGTAAGTCTGTCAGCCATTGGGCATTGGTTAAAACACTGACTTCTCTCCGTGCTGCCATGATCTTTGCCTCTAGCCTTCTCCTCCTCCTCCTCTCCTTCTCCCCTCTGATTGTTCATCTTGTAGCCAAGCATCTCAAGGATTACGGTTGCTGCTGCATACATCAGCTGATTGGTAGTGGTAGGGACAGTTTGCAGTGCAGTGTTCAGGTCCTCCAGTAGAGACTGGTCTGGTACTTTGTTCTTTAGTTGTGTTCCCCCAGGATTTCATGATTCTCTTTCTCAGGTCAGCTGCCCTTGTGTTTAGTCTTTCTGGGGCTTGGTACCCAATCTCGATATTTGGGGGTGGTGGTGAAACCACCCCCAAGCTGACCTGTCGTCCTGGCTCCCCCTTGCCGTAGCATCTTTGTACCGTGGATGAGGTACAACGCTGTACCTCATCGATCTCTAGCTGTGATAGCAACCTCTTATTGCGGATATTCGAACACTGAGCTAGGAGCTGTTTCTTAGTCAGTGAGGATGTGGGGTTTCGAAGCAACCATTTCTCCCACATCCTCTGCATGTACCCTCTCTCACTGGGGTTACTCCCGTAGTAACACTCCATCAGTACCATGTTCTCTGCCCTGCTCCATGAATGTCTTGTTCCAGTAGCCAATTTAACATCAGGGTGTCCTGGTTCCTCAACCCCTAACGCGGACCTTGTTGTCCCGGGCGCCGTCCGAGCCGGTATGACTCTATTTATTGTATCGCTCATCGTGAGGTATAGGCATGTATAGCGTAAAGTGCCTTGCCTAAGGGCACACCTGGGATTCGAACCGGCAACCTTCCGCACCAAAGTCAGTGGTGTAGACCACTAAGCTATCCAGTCGCTTAGTGGTATATATATATATATATATATATATATATATATATATATATATATATATATATATATATATATATATATATATATATATATATATATATATATATATATATATATAAATGTAGGGAGTAAAAGTAAAAAGTTGGCAGAAAAGCAAATACTCAAGTAAAGTACAGATACAGCCTGTGATTAAAGTGAGAAGTCAGTGTTTTGTCGCCATCTTGTGGTCGTTCAGGTTCATTACACAAAGTGAAACAAATATGGCGGCTTGTTTTAGGTCAAAGTCATTCTCTTCGTCCGCACACGTTCCCTGTTTACCTTCAAAGATGTAGGTTCCCGCCACTCTTTTGACAAATTTGAACCACAGTGGGTCTGTCCACGGCTCCCCCAGCTCCACCTCGCAGATCCACAGACACGGTTCCTGCGTGGACAGAAGCTTCTGTGAGGCTGTCATCGGTACCGCTCTGTTCGGGTCCCAGTGGCCCATTTCAGGCCGGGAACCCACGGCAAATACCTCCACATTCTGGGACTCCGGAGTGAGGACAACCCCGAATCTGAACAGCATTTTCACACGAGAGTTTATTTCCACAACGAACGTTGGATATTTATTATTATTATTATTATTATTATTATTATTATTATTATTATTATTATTATTATTATTATTATTATTATTATTATTATTATTTAGTCTGTTCACGAGTGAACCTTCTGCTCTTTATTCCAGTCTAAAAATAAACCAGACTGGGTTTTTTTTCTAACGGTGCGATCTGTTGCAAAGATGGGTAAAAATGATGATGGCTCACTCTGTCAAAATAAACAAACATCAGAAGTGTATACATTTTATGGGATAATCATTGGTAATTTCAGTCCATATATAGGGAAATACTTTAAAATACATAATTGTATTTGAAAATATAAATATTACACCTTTAAAATGCTTAATACTTATGATAATCCAATAATAAAATCATTTTGTAAGTCCCACAAAAGTCATCTTAATGGGTTAAAGCTGTGAATGAATGGCAAATGAGTTTTAAATGTTAACTAAATTTAGAAAGACTTCTTTTTTGTGATGATACAGGCCTCTGTGCAACGTTTTCAACCAAAGTATACATATAAATATGTTTTGCTATCATTTCACAGTCTAGGTATAGGGGAACATTTTCAAATGCATAATTCTAGTTTTAAAAATACTTTTTTTGTAGTTTTCTGTAATATTATATAATATCTGTTTTATTTGCACAGTTTTTTTCCTTCTGTATTTTTGTGTCCCTTGATTTTAATTGCACTGTAGTTTTTTTTTACTGTGTTTTTAACTGATTGCTGTATGTTGTTGTTAGAGAGCATGGTTGTTCACTTTCCCCTGTAAGTCACTTTGGATAAAAGCATCTGCCAAATGCATAAATACATTTGCAAATATGAATATTGTAAGTTGTCAAAACTTTCTTCTGCAAATTGGAAATACTTTCTGCAAATACCCAAGCCTCCACACTACATCCTTCTCAACCTAATAATACCTTTATTCTCACTAGAAACAACCTGTAAAGTCAATGGATCATAAACAGACAGTGTTTGGAAGTAGATCTGGTAGATCTGACACCAATATACCTTTGGATTAAAACCTATTGTCTTGTTAATTCTAAGAATTTCACATTTTGACCCCAGATTGATCTGGGAAACTTGAGCTAACATCATTCAACACTTGTTTTAAGCCCTATTTTAAAACATATGGCACCTATATCCTTAACGTTTTGCTTGTAGCATATATCAAGTAATCTACAGTTAAATGTACTTAAGTAATGACAGTAAACGTACAAGTAAATGTTGGTAACAACCAAAGGCATTCAGTGCAGTAGTGACATAACAGCACTATTTTCTGTATCTCTTCTGGTTGTGGAAGAATACAGTCCCTGAACGCAGCTCTTCTCTATGTTTTCACTCAACGAACAGTTCAAACTTCTATGACTGCTTCAATAACACATGTCTTACATCAGTGGTCCCCAAACTACGGCCCGCCTCCACATTTGGTCCGGTCCCCTGAACAATACCAGAGACCATTTAGATTTTTTAAATATGTGTGTATTAGTATTTGATAATAAAGTTGTACTTTTACAATAAAATGTTCCTTAGTTCTGAACTATTTTCATTATTAATGAAGCAGAGAGTGTGGGGTTGTCTCCAGGATTTGGTTCAGAGTGACAAGGTGTGGGTTGTGGTTCTGATTAAAGAACACAGATACAGATGTCCTCATTAAAGGTTTATTTACTGTGGTCTGTAATAATACAGTAACACTCACTATAACAATATATACATACAATAATAAATGAACTAAGACCCACTATATGAGTCACTCACATGTATTACATGGGTCATAGAACACACACATCACTCACAGAAATCACAGATGACAGCTAACAATGCTAACTGCTAGCATATTATCGTATTAGCTTCAACAACACACCGGCGCTAAACAGCATTAGCTTATACAGTACAACATGCTAACATCCACCTGAACTGTACTGTGTTATTTATCTGACCTTATGGCATCTACACACAGTAATAAACCAGGAATAGATGAATAAAAAAGAGAAAAAGAAGCAGAGATGGTGAACTTAGCACAGTTACCTACAACACAGAGGCTAATAAAACACTGACTACGTTCATAACCATCATAACATTAGTGGTGCGTTCAACAGCGTGGGACATTTGAAAACTTACAGAAAAGGAGTTATTCCTGAACAAATATAACCAAACAATCAAATAAACAATTAAACTGTGTGGGCTTTCTAACAATTAACTATTATTAACTAGTTTAACACAATAATTTTGACAGACGCTCATATGAGTCATTTAAGTCACAGATTCTGCTCTGACAACTAAGATGAACTTTGACCTGTTAACATGAAGAAGTTTATGTTCTATGGACCTTTGTTCTGTGAAGAACCCACAGAGGGTTGTTTATTTCATAAATAGTTATTATTATGATTATTATTATTATTATTATTATTATAAATAATAATTTTCTGACTTTTGTTCTGTGAAGAATCCAGAAAGGGTTGTGTCTTTCTGGAAAACAATATTTTTTTACATTTAGACACTCCTGCATTTGTCACACTTTTTCTGTTACAAATTGACCCCGGCCCCTCATCTGAGAAGGGAAAAGTTATGTGGCCCTCACTGGAAATAGTTTGGGGACCCCTGTCTTACATAGTCATCCAGATGTTTCTGTTTAGCCAATGGAAAACTAGGAACTAGTAGAGTGCATTCTTTACTTCTCAGAAATAAACCTTATTAATTCTTCTATTTTGTAGAATGGACACAGATACCTAAAAATATCTACTTAAGTACACTAAAGGAAGTGCTAGACATTTTTATTAAAGACTTAAAACACAACTGTAAAATGTAGATGGACTTAAATAATGACCTTGATCATTTTTAACCAGATTTGATGATGATCCAAAATGAGCCCTTTTGTAGAAATGAACAAATGAGGTTTCATGAAACATTGTTTTTGTAGCCCTCTAGATGGAGCTCTCTGTTTAACAAACAGTTGAAATTGTTGAAATGTTCAAGCCTTTGTTGAACAGAAAGCACTAGAGGGCTGAAAAAAACCCCAATTAGTGCTTAATGAAGCCTCAGTGGTCCATCACTACCCTTTTGGAGCACATACATGTGAACACCAGGGGGTACAGGTGACTTTTACAAATAAGGTGTCATGTCTCTGTCACCTTTCACCTAAATCATTTCACCTGCTCTCATCACTTCTCCTTATTTAAGTTCTTCCTGTCCTCCTCGTCACTTCACCCCAAACTCTTCCCTCAACAGAACTGTAGCTTTAGCCCTGGTTTCTAGTTTTGTCTGTTTCTGAGTGACTTATTTTGGCTCCTTCTCACCACACGACTATAACATAAAGCTGAAAACACTCCTGTAAACATGCACATAAATAATGATTTAAAGCACATTTAATCACAATGACACTTTTGAAGCACATATATCATTTCTATATGTTGGTGGTAGTAATAGTTAGTAATAGTTAGTAATAGTTAGTAATAGTTAGTAATAGTTAGTAATAGTTAGTAATAGTTAGTAATAGTTAGTAATATACTATTAGTAGTTATTATTGTGTAGTTTATAGTAACTGTCTTTCAGTCAAAAGTAAATATTGTTTGATGTAAAGTTTTACTCAGTTCTTGTTTTCTTTCCCATAAGCCCCTGCTTTTACCTCTGTCCCCTTCCATCAGGGAACTTTTTTACCTCCAGGAACCTGGTGGTGGGAATGGAACCTGTGTCGGCATCACTAATGACCTACCATCCAACGCTGAGCCAAACAAGCCCCTCTGCAACAGTGAAGGTTTCTATGCACTGTTAAATCTACTATGTGGGTTTTTTGACCCACATCCGTCTGGTAACTGGGTAATGACTCTGTTATTTTTAAAGGGTTCTTATTGTTTACAACCATAATAAGAAAAATAAGAAAAATCACCCAAAATGATCCATTGTTTATTCACTCTCATATTGACACTCTTATTTTTAGTTTGGATAACATGTTCCTGCATCTACTGATACTGAGACAATAATGATAATAACAATAATGGATTAGATTTATGTAGTGCTTTTCTATGTCCACATACTCAAAGCGCACAGTGGGTTCATTATTCATTCACTCTCACATGCTCACTCTGGTAGTGGTAAACTACATATGTAGAGATATACTGATCTGCCTTGGCTGAGTCTGCGCTCTCTGAGTGCCTTTTGAAAGATCCTTCTCGGTTTGTGAAATGAAAACTCCCAAGATGATCAAAGGTTATAACAATTTATTTACAGTTCACGTGGACAAGGAATGTTGAAACTTCCCGTCAGTCTGAAGACATTTATCTGACTTTACGGAACTGAAATGTGACAAACATTAAAAATGTGCGTCCCTGGAGGTTCAGCGGTGGGAAAATACCTATTTCCTTCCGTAAAAAGGGTTCATATTTGTGTGGTGGGGTTATGTAAGGACACATATGGGTCAAACATTCACTTTCAATTCATACTGTTAAAGTCATTTCTACAAACGTATGTGAAAAAAAAAACCTGTTCCTTTTTGTTTTTGGTACTTTCCACTGAACTTTCACTTCCTCTGACGTCTACGTGGTCTAGACATGAGTCCGACATGTTTTTTTTCTGTTTCCTCGCTCGGTTTTTAGGCAGAATGTTCCAGATTGTCACCATGTTTCAAATCTACTTAACAACAAAGATAAATTGGTTTGATTTATTCTATCAACAGAATTCCAAAGTTTTCCCGTAACAATAATCAAAACTGACAGGAAGTCACATTTAAAGACTTACTACTGACGACAAGGCGTCGTTGTCCTGGAGCTGCATGTCTTATAATCACTGCGTGTAATTAAGTAGAAAGTTATGATCTATACCAGGGGTGTCAAAGTGTGGTCCACGAGGGCCGGTGTCCTGCATGTTTTAGATGTTTCCCTCTTCCATTCCACCTGGAGGTCATTACATCATTATCAGTCTGATGAGGAGATGATTATTAACTCTTTAAATGTCAGTGCTGATGTGTTCTGAATGGATGATTTAGTTTAAATATTTAGAAAAATTCAACAGTTTTACTTTATTTTGTGCATGGACAAGGTGCCAAAAAGCAAGAGGTGTTTTTTATTATTATTATTTTATTTCACCATTTTTTTTAATTGCTGTGTCCAAATGTCAATAGTAGTTTTCTTCTTTAGTAATTTTTTTTTCCAAAATTTTGCACATTATTTGTCATTTTGTAAATATTTATTATTTTTTTTGTTCATTTTGTTTATTTTTCTACATTTTGGTTCTTCTAATTTATTTATTTTTTCTTTGATTTTCTGCCATTTGTGTCTTACTTTGCTCATGTTACCAGTTATTTTGTTAGTTTTCAGGAGTTAAAGGGTTAAACTGAATCACATGGAAGATGGAAATATGTAAAACATGCAGGACACCGGCCCTCGTGGACTGGAGTTTGACACCTGTGATCTATGCGAAGGCTTAACATGAGAACCATTGTTATTTTTTAGCTGAGCATTGTAAATAGCTGGAAAAAACTTAACATTTATGGTTCATTAAATGTAGAAAAATGACTAAATATAAACCTGAAGAGTTTGATACCGTCGACCTCATCCTGCTCTTCCACTAAGAACGCCCTCAGACTTCTTTAAATAGCGATACTGTTTTCAATCTGATCAGGGTCCAGATAAGTGTAAGGAACTTCAAGCTCTGAGTTTCTTTTTTTAATCTTTTGAGCGAGGAGGGACAATTCACTTTGGAAACTCTTCATTATCTTCTGGGTCTCGGGCTCCTGGAATCGTTGTTCTGGGAACTGTCCCAAAACAATCTGCGGAAACAACAATAATATTCTGTGGGTTAAAATCTGTCAGACACTGGAGGATGACTTCAACAGTTTCAGAGTAAGAAGATGGAACACATATGTGACCCCCCACCAGTAAAGCAGGCATAAGTGTGTGTAAATCCAAACAGAGTTATGTGTGTATCTTGGTAGAGTGGAAACTAAGGTTTAAGATGGTGAAAAAATGATGTTTCTATCACAAGTAGAACCAAAGTTATGGTCATTTTAATATCCACATTTGGACATATTTTACAATTTGCATATTTTTAGATATTGTCCGTTAAAGTTTTGGACTGTTTTGGGGTAGGAAGTCCTTAGCAACGCATAATAATTTGTATCCGATTGACACAAATTGTTGACAGATGTTAAAGGACACTCTGATGGACATGTCACAGAAGTTTTATATATTATAATAATAGGACAGAAGTGTGACGTATTATAATCATTTGGCTTACACCATTGGACAGAACATTCAATATAAGCTTTTACCTCGTACCAAACACTTGGGTGTTTACCCACGGAACGGAGATCGTTTTGTTCGGCGAAAAGAGGTGGAAGTCGTCTTTGTCTTTGCTCAGCAATACCTGAACTTTTGTCACCGCTTAAATAATTGACTCAATAAACACCTTTATTGATTGGATTTCAATGTAATGACCACAGGAAGTGAACATAGAGGTGTTAAGGTACCGTTTTTTGATAAGGTGTAAACACTAATAACAAATCACCTTCCA
The DNA here is from genome assembly GCA_020466265.1 of Siphamia tubifer. Classification (NCBI taxonomy): domain Eukaryota; kingdom Metazoa; phylum Chordata; class Actinopteri; order Kurtiformes; family Apogonidae; genus Siphamia; species Siphamia tubifer. Next base: position 40,470,370 of record CM035805.1, read on the forward strand.
GCCTAAATTTGGCTGTAGCTCTGAACGGCTCAGCGCAACTTATGCCTGGTTTGGTGGTGGGGGGTCACATATATGGCACATACTAGCATTAGCTTAAACACTTACGAAGTCAGTGTATTTTTGTGAGAGCACCCATGCCTGGGCTGCAAATTGAACTGTGCGCCCAATATTTGGGATGCTTTCCCAAATTGTCTCCATGGTTGTTTCGCCTTTGACGGTTGGAGGAGGCTTCGTCAGGAGCAGCGATCCATTGAGCACCCAGTAGAAGTCAAACTGAAGAAGACAAATACAGAAAAGGTTTAGTTTTATTAGGAGTGGGATTTGATTAAAAAAAAAGAAAAAAATCATAGGCTTTAATTATTTAATCTAAACCAATCACATGGCAGTATTTTCCCCATTAGCAACAGTTTAATAGCCTAGCCACACTAGTGTGTGTGTGTGTGTGTGTGTGTGTGTGTCAGTGTGTGTGTGTGTGTGTGTGTGTGTGTGTGTGTGTGTGTCAGTGTGTGTGTGTGTGTGTGTGTGTGTGTGTGTGTGTGTCAGTGTGTGTGTGTGTGTGTGTGTGTGTGTGTGTGTGTGTGTGTGTGTGTCAGTGTGTGTGTGTGTGTGTGTGTGTGTCAGTGTGTGTGTGTGTGTGTGTGTGTGTGTGTGTGTGTGTGTGTGTGTGTCACTTCCACTAGTTAATGATCTCAGTGATCGTCCCAGGTTTGTTGTAAACGTCACCGTCCTTCTGCATCTTCTATATAAAACTAAACTATGTCTAGTGGATAAACTTCTGTCACAGCTTCTACACAAACATGTTCCTTCAGTAGAATTATATTTTACTTCAGTAGAATTATATTTTACTTCAGTAGAATTATATTTTACTTCAGTAGAATTATATTTTACTTCAGTAGAATTATATTTTACTTCAGTAGAATTATATTTTACTTCAGTAGAATTATATTTTACTTCAGTAGAATTATATTTTACTTCAGTAGAATTATATTTTACTCACTTGTCCGTTGTTCACAGCAGCGTGTTGAACGGTCGAGTTGAAGAGAATCATGGTCACAAACTTAATAAGTTCTGTAACACGACTGAAGTGTTCTGGAAAACCTGTTGGTAGTAACAGTACTGTTACTGAACTGTGTACTACACAGTCTATAATATATACTACTACTGAATACTACACACAGTATATATGATATATATACTACTGTTGAATACTACACACAGTATATATGATATATATACTACTGTTGAATACTACACACAGTATATATGATATATATACTACTGTTGAATACTACACACAGTATATATGATATATATACTACTGTTGAATACTACACACAGTATATATGATATATATACTACTGTTGAATACTACACACAGTATATATGATATATATACTACTGTTGAATACTACACACAGTATATATGATATATATACTACTGTTGAATACTACACACAGTATATATGATATATATACTACTGTTGAATACTACACACAGTATATATGATATATATACTACTGTTGAATACTACACACAGTATATATGATATATATACTACTGTTGAATACTACACACAGTATATATGATATATATACTACTGCTGAATACTACATGAGAAAAAAAAAACCTGAACATAAACGTGTGTTAGCTAACTACAGTAAATGCGGTTAGCTAACCACATGTACTGTAGCTAACTAATGACAGTATATGTGGGTTAGTTAAGGTAGATGGTAACGGATGGAAGGACGGGGGGGGGGGGGGCAGTACTAAGGGGCGGGGCTAAAGTGCAGCTGCAGATTTAATTTCTATGACACTCAGATGAAAAAGGTTGATTTCATTGGACATATTTGTTTGTGTCATGCTTTTATTTTGGTCTTTCATGTTATGTGTTTAGTCAAATGTAAACACTACGAGGATTAAATCTAGTTTATTATATTAGTCTGAACTTGATTAGAGCACTGACACTTTCAACACTGTTTTTTTACTCATCGTTTCCTGTACACCAGTGAAACTAGAAATAGAGGAAGACCATGGTGATGTAAAGTGACATAAAAATAATCAATGACAGTGAAATAAAGCTTCAGTGACTGACAGCAGGTTTATTTGAACAAGTCACATATGTTTGACAATGTTCACTTCTATTTAAGAACCTGTCACTTCTATTAGACACTCATTTAAACACTCTTAAATGAATGGTAAATGCTTTTACATGATCATTACAGTGTTTTTGTTCATTCCATTCATCTTTATCTTCTACTGATAAAAATAATAAACATAGACCTACAGGCCTCTGTGGTCTGGACACATTTGTCCTCATCAGTGTTATTATCTTTTAAGTGTGACTTTTAACCCTTTACAGAACGACCTCAGTGTTGAAATATAAAAAAAACACAAAATGTTAAGTACAGTAACGCAGTACTTATACTTGGTTACTTCCCACTTGTGAATGTTAGCTGGTGTTGAACTCCATTAGTGTCAGATTTTGTACCTGAGGCTTTGTTCCTGCAGACACCATGGATGAAGATCTCCTGGATCCAGTCCTGCAGCTCAGAGTCTTTGCATACTTCTTCATCTGACTGGTAGAACAATTCAATCATCTGTTTGACGTATCTGATAAAAAAAAGAAAAACATGTGGTGCATAAGATGGGTTCTGTACAAGGAAGTCTAGGTCATTCTAGGATTGAAGATGTTTCAGTACATTTCCATTTATTCCAATTATTGCCTTTATTCATATTAAAGACTTAACTGGAGTTTACCAGAAGTTTGAGTTGACATTAGCCTAGCCATGCTAACTCCTCCTAGCATCAGTAAATCTAATGTTCTATCGTAGTAGCCTAGCCACGCTAGCTCCTCCTAGCGTCAGTAAATCTAATGTTCTATCGTAGTAGCCTAGCCACACTAGCTCCTCCTAGCATCAGTAAATCTAATGTTCTATCGTAGTAGCCTAGCCACACTAGCTCCTCCTAGCATCAGTAAATCTAATGTTCTACCGTAGTAGCCTAGCCACACTAGCTCCTCCTAGCATCAGTAAATCTAATGTTCTATCGTAGTAGCCTAGCCACACTAGCTCCTCCTAGCATCAGTAAATCTAATGTTCTATCGTAGTAGCCTAGCCACACTAGCTCCTCCTAGCGTCAGTAAATCTAATGTTCTATCGTAGTAGCCTAGCCACACTAGCTCCTCCTAGCGTCAGTAAATCTAATGTTCTATCGTAGTAGCCTAGCCACACTAGCTCCTCCTAGCGTCAGTAAATCTAATGTTCTATCATAGTAGCCTAGCCACACTAGCTCCTCCTAGCGTCAGTAAATCTAATGTTCTATCGTAGTAGCCTAGCCACACTAGCTCCTCCTAGCGTCAGTAAATCTAATGTTCTATTGTAGTAGCCTAGCCACACTAGCTCCTCCTAGCGTCAGTAAATCTAATGTTCTATCATAGTAGCCTAGCCACACTAGCTCCTCCTAGCGTCAGTAAATCTAATGTTCTATCGTAGTAGCCTAGCCACACTAGCTCCTCCTAGCATCAGTAAATCTAATGTTCTATCGTAGTAGCCTAGCCACACTAGCTCCTCCTAGCATCAGTAAATATAATGTTCTATCGTAGTAGCCTAGTTTCACTCAATGTAACTTTTGTCTAGATTTCCCTGAAACTGGTCGACCAATCACAGTGAAGTATAGAGTCAGAGGGCGGGCCTAACAAAGTGACACTGCGACGATTGGTAGAGAAACAAGTGTAAACAACCATAGAAGAAGAACAACAACAGGTGTAGATTTCCTTTTATCACAGATGAGTGAAGAATGTGAGAAAACGTCAACAATCTTTAAATTCTTTTTACAGAAGCGACAACAGTCGTTCAGCTCCATAATCCACCATTTTGTTTAGTCATTCCTAACTTTCTCTGGACTCCTCCGTCAACTTTCCGGCGCTCTAACTACGTCATCCTAAAGATTACACTTATTGGTTGTAGTACCATCCTATTGCATACAGAAGATTTGAAAGACAACCTTTTAGCCCCGCCTCCTCTGACTATAAAGCACCACTAGACCCATACATGGAATGAATAGAGATAACACTGCTAAGCTAAGCTAGGCTAGGCTAGGCTAGGAAGAGAAATTAGAATTATTGTTCCACTTCCAGACACTAGGTGGAGATACACGCCTTTTCATGCTAACATGTTTCTGCATGCACATGGCATGCATGTTGTCATAGT